>CM077109.1:17411207-17442526 GCA_039619505.1 Cimex hemipterus | reverse complement strand
TTGCCGATCGTGAGGTGCGGACTGGAGTGACATCGGCTTTTTAAAAACATTTTCTCTATCATGCCAACGTTTCGATATTTATTGAGATCATCTTCAGAGCTCGAAGTGTGTCTTCTGTGTAACGCAATAATGGCACAATTACACAGAAGACAAACACTTTGAGCCCTGAAGATGATCTCAACAAAGATCGAAGCGTTGGCACAATAACAAAAATGTTTTTTCTGAAACCTACGTCACACCAGATCGCGTCTCACGATTTCTGAATAACTAATTGTAATAATAGCAATATCCTTCCTCCAAACTTTTCAGACAAGTAAAATGGAAACTTCAAAACAAAAATCAACGGAATACGAATTACGCTTATTTACATAATCAATATAATTACAATTATATAATTAAAACCGATCAGAAATTAGGAAAATAAAAAAAAACAGAAGATGAGGCCACAAGTTTCAAAATTGTTACCTTTCCAATAATAATGTCAAACGTTTGGAGAGGAAACGTGTGTAGGCAATAACGTGTAGGTAGCAATGATCAGCCTTCCCATCCTACTGGGCAGAATATTGCCGACCTCTCTTACCATCAACTCCAAAAGCAGCAACATATGACTTTTTATTAACGGATTCCTTTAAAAAACCGTTTTAACAGCAACCAACAAATCATCATAAATGGGAAAATTTAGAGTTTAAATGTTACATTTAAAATATATTTATCAAATTGTTAGGCGGCATTGAAAACATCAAGAACCATGTTGGAAAATTATAGACAAAAATTCACGCTAAGATAAACAGTAATTGTCTAGTCACCAAATTGTTTGTGTTTTTAATTTATAGTACTTTATCACTACCTTCAAGAAAGTAACATGTAATAATGAGCAAGGTAATATATTCAAAATTAAAAACAAGATATCCAATGGTATTACTCCAGTTATACCAAAATATTGTCTGTTTAATTGTTACTTATGTCATTATAACTTTAACTATCATCAACATCACTTCCTAGGAGATATCGCGGATATTGTCTCAGTCGTCGAGGAAGGTTCTAGGCGATTCCTCCGAGGTTTCGGATGTAATGTTTTACGGTAGTTGGGAGGGTTTTGTGCAATTACAGTAACGGGAACCGATTTCCTCTTGAACAAAAGTAAGTATGCTCTCTAAGTCTGTATGTGTAGTGAGGCTTGATACATAAAATGGAGCATATAGTATTTTTCGTATGATTAAGGAGTAGGGGGTTTTTATACGATGAATCATTTTGATTTCTATACATAAAACTAAAACAACTTTTATCTAAATAACTTATGAACATAAACCTGAGTGACTGATTCGCCCTTATCTTTATGATCATCGAGTAGGATAAGATCGGAAATGCAGTATGGCCGCTGCGAACTCACATCGTCAACAGCTGCAGAGAGTAAGAGAGGAAATTGTTTAGAAAGAAAAAGAAGTGCTCTAGTGTCTTCCTGGACACATATCAATCTAACGACCGGGTATGGTATCAAAGATAGCTTACAAAAATAAAAACTCAATTTCCTGATACAATACATTCAATTGTACTTCAAATATTACTCCCCCAATCAAATTATGCCATTTGGCTTTCATCGATGGGAAACAGATTTGACTAGAAAGAGTGAAAGTAGCTCAAATCACGTTTTTTATGCGCTCAATTATATATCAAGGTTCAATCGTTCCTAGGATTAGGGAGGGATAGGGATAAATGAGCCGATGACACGGCTTTCCGCAATAAGACCAGATCTGCTGTGATTCTCTACTTTCTTATAAACATTAAATTCACTAATTTCGTGGTCCACATGGCCAATTAATTTGTTGTAAACCACTGGCTACCTTCAGGTACTATTTAGCCTCCATAGCTTTGCCAGCGGGAGGCTCCTTAGTGTAGGGTCTTTTCCTTTTTTTTCGCTTTTCCTCCTCTCGTCGTAAGAATAACCTGCTACATAGACCCTCATAAAACGTAAAACGTGTTCTGCAGTATCCTCTTAAACCTTAGTACTTCAAGGTGTTTCATCTGTCAATATTGTTAAGTGCATGTGCCTTCTTAGATGGCAGTGTCCTGTCACGATCTATAGACTCTCCAGGTGGTTAGTATTTAGTTCATTGGATTTGTACAATGGTTCCTGGGTCCGCCTGGTCTCGATCTATACTACAGCTATTTTACGACAGTTAATATAATTCAGGTCACTGGATGTACAACAGCTCTTGGGTCCACCCTGTCTCGCTGTGTGTGGATATTACTCTTATTAATCAATCTTATTTTTTCTTTGGATTAATGAACAAATTAATGACGCCATTGTGCTACACCCTCATATATATATTCCATGTTGGTTCATTTTATGCAAAACATGGCATGAAGTAAAATCATGTATTAAAACGAAAATGCTATTTAAAGAAATAAAATTAAGTGATGTGTAATTTCATTCAAAGCAAGTTATGTCATGGTTTCTAAAATGGCACCATCCTTTGGTGGTTCTGGACACAGATGGGTCCAGAACACAAGAAGGTACAGGAGCAGGAGTATTTGGGCCAGGCACCAAGTACTCGGAACCAATGGGAAAACACACCAGTATCTTCCAAGCTGAGATTCATGCAATAGAAAGATGTGTTCTAAATTTAATCTAAATAAATCTAAATAAAGGATACAAAAACAAGAATATAGCTATCATGTCAGATAGCCAAGCAGCCATCAAAGCACTAAGATCAAACATTAGTTCAAGAATGGTGCTGAACTGCAAAACAAAACTAAACATATTAGGTGCGCAGAACAAAGTAAGCCTCTGCTGTGTTCCAGGACACATGGGAGTAGAAGGCAATGAGAAAGCGGACACCCTCGCAAAAGAAGGGGCAGCTATACCGCTGACAGCACCCGAACCCTTCTGTGGAATAGGAATCCACACTATTAACGATTATCTCAGACAGAAGGACAAAAAGAAAATAAGGGAACTCTAGAATTCTCTTATTGGACATAAACAATCCAAGAATCTTCTAACCAATTTCGGAAAGAAAGAAATCACGGAATGTGTCAAAGGAAGCAGGAATAGACTGCGAATCCTAACAGGATTCCTAACAGGACACTGCAGACTAAATGGACATCTAAAGAAAATTGGAGTAATCCAAGATGGCACATGCAGATTCTGCAAAGAAGCAGAAGAAACACCAACACATTTACTAACAAACTGCGGAGCAACATTAGCCAGAAAGAGGAAGTGTTTTGGGATATACAATGTGACCATAGAAGAGCTCCAACCAATAAAACCGGGCCTATTAATCAAGTTCCTTGATGAATTAGGACTCACCGATGTGCTTTAGGCAGAGAACGGGGGATGATACAATAGCTCTTAAGGGGCGCAGTATACATACTCTGGAAACTTTCAATCAATCAATCAATGGTTTCTAAATAGCGAACTCGATATGATTAACATATCAAATATCAAGAAAATCCTGAATACTGAATTATACTAAACCAGAGTTCAAAAGGTCAAAATCGAGTCACAACGCAAACATTTTTTTTCATAAAGCACTGCTACAACAAGGTAAAATAAGGAAGTAATTGTGAGACTAGAACTGAAGCTAAACGTTTCGCTTGAAACGATCTCACGAAGCCATTTTACCAAATTAAACATAGATCTCAATTTACCTAACGGCCTAATTGTTATAATTAAAGATCTAATCAACACATAAAAAACGTGATTTGAGCTACTTTTACTCTTTCTAGTCAAATCTATTTCCCATCGATGAAAGTCAAATGGCATAATTTGATTGGGGGAGTACTATTTGAAGTACAATAAAGAATGATTCGTGTCGGTTTACAAGGCTTGGGAAGTTAATTAGGTCTTCCATCTATGATTAATCGATCACGATTTGCTCGCTTTAGTTCCAGCTGTAAACTTTAAACGGAATGGATTATCAGTTGAGAACTACAAAAGATATTGGGCAATAATACTGCACAAACTCAATGAAACAAATCATTGTAAAGAAAGGTGGGCTTAATTAAGAAATATTCTTTTTCACAACAGCATGATGAATTTCAAAATTTCATATGATGACGGTGAAGAATTATTCACTAGGTTCACGAGGCTTGCTGAGTTGCATTGTTTGTCTTGGTCTTACTGCTCCCCTCAATAAAATCCAAGTATGCAAATCAGAAAGGTTCATAAATTGAGCAATTAAATAAAATATGTGAAAGATCCTCATTTCCGGCTGAACAACATATTGAGAAAAACGAATTAGGACGAATCTGGCGAATAGCTAAGAAATAACAATTTTTTAATCAATATTTTTACTACAAATACGGAAAACCTTAGTCAATACAAAAGGAGGCCTGTTTAAAAGGCTGGGACTAGCGCAATGAGGGTTCTGAATCAGTTGTGGATAACTACCAAAATTAGATTCTCATAAGTTAATGCAGTGGTTTTCCCCCGTTGTCATACACGTCTGTAAGATAAACCTTACTTTGGGTCAGATCATTTTCATCCTATCGGTACCACAAGTCGAAAGCACCCTGTACGTTGTAAAGTGTTTCCTATCTAGATTTATCTAGTCAGTCCCCTGTTATGTGAACTAAGTGTTTAGTTCCCATCCAATTTGGTTTTTTCTAGAGCCTAAAAGAGCTTTCCTCGCTTCTCCTTGCATAACTGTTTCCAATGGAGTCGGTGTAGCAGTTTCTAGTGGAATTGACGAGGTTGTTTTCATTGTCCCTAACACTGGCTTGAATCTCGTAAAAATTTCTTTATTCTGGTCTGATAGAAGTAGGGATGAAGTGCTTTTTAAAATTACAATTCACTAACAAACTACTGTTGGATATAAAGGACATAGTCAAGTCCAACAAATACAAAGCAACCGTAAACATGGGGTTAGCACAATTAAACCATAAGGTTATGAATAAAATCCATTTCCAATGTTTTGGGTTTTAGAGCAAATTCGTAGCCATTCTTTGGGACTATCTATTAACACAGTAATAATGAAATAATTTGGGTTTATAACAAATCAAGAAGATCGATATTGTTGGTTTATATTGCATTCATTTTTCTGAGATAATCATCAACCTTCACACTTTCTCAAAGAAATAAATATTTTTTATGCAGGTTGAAAGTGGCAAATTTGTTTCATAATATTGTCTCCCGTTATTTAATATTGTTACATAGAAGTAAGCGATAATTGCGTATAGCACGATATCAGAATTAATAATTCGATTGCATTCTAAGACCTTAGATGTTTCGTTACAGAACGAAAGTTAGATCATTCTCTATTTCTTGAACCCCCTCCTCTTCGCACTGATTAAATTAGAGCTATGTTGGAAAGCCCACACGTTTATTGTTTATAGGATCTCGTGGTAAAAACTAAATGACAAATTATGTTACATCGATCGGTGTAGTGTGCTTCAAATGGAGAAAGTTTGTGGTTAAACTCGGTTGTAGAATGCCCGCTTGAAACTGCGGATTCACGTGAGCTTTTCACATTCGACAACGAAGCCCGGAAAAAAATCGCTTTGTAATTGCACGTTATCACGTGAGTAATGTCCCTATCGAACTTTCCAAGCTGCATCACATAAAATTGTGTACCTTCGTTGAACAGGCAAAGCCAAAAAACTTTTTCGATGATGAAGCACGACATCAATGTTAAGGGTAATAACAAAGTGAATTTCTAAGAAAGCCCGATTTGTCTAAACATTTTCTCCTTTAATTTAGAATGATGAACGACTAGGGTTGAAGATCCCAGCTACCACATTTGTGACTTTTCACAAAAAACAGTTAATCAATTACAATAAATCTTTATGGGCGTCAATGAGCACAACGGGGAGGTCGTCGGCAAGGCAATCAAATGACTGTGAAATAAAGGTCCGGGGTTCGGATCTCTACCATCAACATATTTAGAAATGGCTTTGTTTCAAAAACCCCGACATCCTGAGCGTCCAAGCAAATCAAGCGTCACCTTGAAATACTCTCGTTAGCAAAACACATAAATAAAATAATAAATCTTCATATGCGTGTTGACACGTTAAAGTAAGTACAGTTTTATGTTAAGATGGATTTAAAATCGACGGAATTTTTCTAAGTTAAGCCTCCCCCCCTTAAATCGTACATTATTTTTTAAAATTCCTCGGTCAGCAAATATTTTAAAATGTCTAATTAATGAGTGCAAACATTTATTGTAAAAATCACTTGTTAAAAATGGGGGGAAAATGCACTTTTTAATGGTAAAATTAATTTAATTTAGTATGTTCTAATATATCTAATAGGAATAACTAATCATCACGATGGAACTTTACTGGAAGGTTTTAGAGCTTAATTTTTTTACCATGTTTACTAACATTCTCGGGCCCAATCGACAGAATCTTGAAACAAATTGGAGCGAAGAAATTTTTTGCCTAGACACCAGCAAAAAAACACGGAAATCGAGCACCGAGCTAAGGGGAAATGAGAAGGTATATGAAAGCTGAAGTTGGGCCTTCATATAGCAATGGAGGGTTCTAAAGAATTATAAATAATAAGCAAATCATGTATTGTCTTTTAAATAACTCTTAAACATTTAAAAAGTTCAAAGCAAAAATATTTTGAAGAGAAAAGAGGTTTAAGAAATAACAAACCGTTTGGGCTTAGGAAGTTATGAAAATTATACTCAATCATTTTTGAAATTACTTATTTTAATTTTTTAACAGCATTAGATTGAAAAAGGCCTGACGAATATTTTAAGAGAATAAATAAACATATTTTGTAAATAATTTTTTGTCTTGTCTGCCCTTAATCACGGTGGGAAACTCCTATAGCCTTTCGTGTACACTGTGAATCAGCTTTGCTGACATTGAAATTCATCCCACGGAGAAGATTGCAAATTCATTGCCCACGCCTTTCAGTTTCAAAATCGGATTTTCCTTCTAAGAAAAAGAAAACAAAATAGGACTTTAACATCCTGTACGTTCGAAGCATGTTAGCAACAAGCAGAGTGAGAAATTGGCGGCCTAACTGTAAACCCGACTGTTGTAATCTGTAATTGCGCTATCTACGTTTTTATCTTATTGTAAAATAATATTTATGGATAATCAACAAAAAAAACTTCTATAACCGCAACTAATATTCTACGATAATGTCTATTAGTGATAGAGAGACAACAACCCTTCTTAATAAATAGATGAAGATGTTTTAAGTCAATTCGTCATATTGACTTTTAAAGGGTCAAGCCGAAAATTGACACTAGCCTTAAACAAAGATAATTAGTTCGCAATTATGTTTCCGAAATATGATAACGCAGACTAACGAACCTCGATTTTTTCTGAATCGATTAAGTCCACATAAATGTTTACTCCAGTAGGTAAAGTGACTCGATGGAATCAATATAAATTGTTTCTACACCTTTGGCTTATAACGGTGAACAGAAAACTACACTTAGGTCCGTTTGGCAAGTGCATGTAATAATACACAACAACACAACCCGTATATTGATCATATACTCAAGCGCATTTTAAATTCAGAGGCATTATTAATTAATGTCCACTTTTATTCTAACTCACTGCTCGAACTGTCAAAATCGAAAGACTGCTTTCTATTATATTTTATTTTGTGTTCGCCTCTAGCCGTTATAGCTAGGACTGATTTGTTCCCCAAGGAGTTTTGCTTATCGCTCGGCGAAGATAAGCCACGATTTGGGCTTTGGTATCATGACTGCAGGTAATCACCGCCGAACGCTTCCCATCTGTTCTCCAGAAACCATTATCCCCGATGATGAATTGAAACATTCCCTGATGAAGGCAAAATGAATAAACTTTTAAAAAATCTCTACAAATGGTCTATTTTAAATAGAAAAAATGTGAAAATATTGTCCTAAAGCCAAAAAATTTATGATGTGAACCTTGTAGTTTTTTAAAGACGTTTTATTTTTTTGCTGCTATTTTATTGTACAGTAGAATGTGCTGGTACTATTAAAATTTTAATGATCATGCGTGTCAAGCCGATCTGGTGATCAATATTTTCTTATCAAACGTAATGCCCTTCCTATCTCATTTTCTTTTACACATTTCGAAACTCCTTTTCATTCTACAAAAATGATACCAGGAACTCAAAAATTCGTCGATTTGTTGATGAAATAGATGAAATTTTCCTTCAGAACTAGATCATTTAAATTTATGGCCTGCTTAGTAGACCTGGAAAGGACGGGACTTACTTCTGTTTTAGCGGTTAAATTTTACTTAAATTATTTTCACATATGAAATTAATAATAAACACTTAAATATACAATAATAAAAACAAATATTGATTTGTGGTATTGTTTAAATTTTTCTGCCCCCAAAAATTTCACTGTATAAAAACAAAGCCGGGCCGAATAGTTCTTCCGAGTAAACAACAATATCGTTTTTGGGACAGACAGCCATCATCTGGTGGGCCGACAAGACCGACAAGAGTGCCCGAAAAGTAACGAGCCGATGACAGTCCGTCACCTATAGTGGACAGTGATGATTTAAAAATCCATAGAAAATGGCGTGGCCTATTCTCAGATGAAAAAAGTCAAGATGCCTTGCAGTAATTATCATGACAGCTTACTATCTGAGAATGATAAATGCATATGCCAATAATTTAATCTGCCTTTCCATGCATATCTTATAATGATCTTATAACGAGAATATTTTTTGAACCAGTAAGACAAAAACAGCCCCACAACGGATTATACAAATACTCTGACGACCTGTTTCCTAGGTTTAATTATTGGAATGATATGAATGAGGAATGTTGAGCACCCCTATGTTTTCAAATGTAAGTAGTTCAGTGAGTGTGTGTGTGTGTGTGTGTGTGTGTGTGTGTGTGTGCGTGCGTGTGTGTGTGTGTAGCGCAAAGCGATCAGGGATGAACTTCAACAAATATATCATTGTCCATAAACGTTTAGCGGTCATAATTGACCATAACAATTAACTATTACATTTATTTAAGATCTTGGTTGGTTTGAAAATATTAATGCCACGAGGGACATTCGAACCTACGTCCTTTGGCTGTGTCATATTGCCAAGATAGCTCAAGTGGGTAGAGCAGCAGCGTACTAAGCATCGTTTCGGACTTCGGTACATGGGTTCGAATCGTGCTTTTGTCACTAACTTTTCATCTCAACCAAAATCTTTTATAAATGGAACAATTAATTGAAATAATGGACATGGTCAATTATGACCGCTAAACATGGAGTAAGATATTAGTTAAAGTTTAAGCTAATGTTATGCACATGCCTAATGTTATTTTAAAATCATGGTGTGGGCCGTATGGTGGTAGAAATGCTGGCATAAATAAAGTATTTCATCTTTTTTTAATATCCTGGCTATTTTTACGCGTTGCTTTCACACTTTTCGGACCATCATTCTACAATTTTTTTTAAAAACGATATTACCAGCATCACACTATCATCCACTCCAATTTTTAAATTATAACAATGGTCCCTCATTGATAATTAACAGTCTTATTTTGTTTTGTATTGCCCTTTATACGTTTAGCTAGGGTAAATAAGGATCACACTTTGGTAATTTAGCGCCCTTGAACCTCCCGATGTTGCAATTCGGTTCCTTTGTTCATCTCAGTACCCGGATCAAAACTGAGTTTACGTTTTTTTAAGATCCAAGCTTTCACTACTCTCTATAAAACAATGGAAAAAATCTATTTGCCCTTGAATGCAAGGAAATCAAAATATATAAAAATATACGTCAACACCATTTTCGGACATTTGGAATAAGAAATATAAAGTACAATTCCTAACGGATCCAATCAAATTTAATAATAATAAGAATCGAACTTTATTTGCTATGATACAGTGCTATGCAATAAAATAAATAACTACACAATAAGCACGGTACAGCATGGAAAATACCGTCTGTCAAAGGTCAATGAAAACGACAGAAAAAGAACGTAACAATACAAAAATTAAAAGAAGGAGAAAAAGTTAAAAAACAAGAAAGTATAGCCAAAAAGAAAAATAAACAATTGAAATAAAATTATACTACATTAAACGTTGAATATTTTTTTCTTTAACATAAATACACCAATATTGCAATGCATGTCTGCAATATTTTACAAGCGGGTGAGTTCTGTTCAGAGTTTAGCCTAGTAATTAAGTCCATCTCTAGTCAGGGAACTGCGGCCTAGGTGGTGAATTTCTTTTAAAATTGTGCTTTGTGTCATGAAAAGTCTTCTCTGTCCTTACAGTTACATAGAGAGCAGAGGAATGATGGCCTCATTTTAAAACGAACCGCAAATCAATAAGATTGATTAGAGTCATATAATAATAAATATCAGCGTGAAACGGTACGATCGATATCCCTCAAAAAAAGAAAAAAGAAAAGGATGTCAGAGCAAGCCTCACAGACTCCTCCCAATTAAGTACTGATATTTGCTAGAAGAGAATTAAAGTTTCTATTCGTAGACATTATCTATATTTAGGTTATAAGGGGAGGGGGGGTGGAACATTTAGAAAATAGAGTATGCCAAATGGAGAATTAGAACGTAGGGTTTTATGATTGTAGTAATTTGTGGAAGACGGGAACTGAGAAGATTAGGAATTTTCCGGATATATAGCTTGGAGTTGAAGAGGATAGGCAAAAAAAAAAAAACATTTTGATAATTTCAGAAATTTCTCAACTAAGTCAATCAAATTCAAATCAGACAGACATGGTAGAAACATAGATTTTTCCTTTTTTTTCTCTGGATTATTGGTGAAGTAAGCATCAATTTTTTCCACTGCTACCTAAAATATCTATTTTGGAATTAACATATTTTTAAAATGTTCGATTTTTTCATTGATATATTTAATGTATAGAAATCAGATGCGACGTGGTAAGAGACCACATTTTTCATTTGGAACCTACTTTTACACTTAAGTTTCTACACCGCAAAGAGAGACGTCAATCAAATGTTAATCAATTTCGACCAAACATATTTATATAATATTTGATCATAGTACTGAAGTGCAAGAGTAGCGGGATGTCTTGATTGCACTGGGGAAAAAAGCATCATCAGCGCCCAAGGGAAAAAGCAACATGATTAAGTGGTGAGTCATTTATCGATCCAATTACTAGGAGAAGCACGTTTGTCAATATTTAGTGGCCAAGGATGGTAATATATTGCACTTCCGAGTCTCTCTTGACTGACACGTAACCTTAAACCGCAAAGGGACTCGCCCTCGAGGGGGTTGGGAAAATTCAATTTATATCCTCTGCTCTTTCTGCAATTGCCTTTTCGCTAACACTACTCGAGTTGGAAAGTGTCCTTTATTTAGGGAAAAGGAAGATTTCAATTCTATAATGTAATAGCGGAGCCCCCTTCACGTGTACCATTACCCAACATTTTCGTTAACGTACTAACCGATTACACTAACAACATGTATATAAATGTAGTATAGTAAATGTAGTTGGTACTGGTAAATTAAATATCGAGAAATAAACTGAGAGACAAAAACGTAGCCACCTTTTTTAACTATTTCTTCTGCAATCTTCATGAACCTTACACCTTAAAACAATATTTGGTCCGTGTTAAGAGATTAGAGGTAAATAAAGCACAGGTAAAATCACAACTGATTTTGTAAATAAATCTTTGAATAGACAATCTCTTCTTTCTTGCCTTTTCTGTAAAGCTTCTTTCTAATCTTCCGGTGTTTTTTTTTTTTAAGTTTCAAATTTGTTTGAATAATGGTTTTAAGTGATACAGATTCGGGGAGAATCGTAAGATGGGATAAGTCAAGCGTGGTCAGGGTACGTAACATTCCCAGAACAAATGTCGGAAGGGTCTTCCATAGCTACCAAGGAACTAGAGGTTACTCAACAAGATCAGGTCGTCATCGTGTCACATCTCAGTCAGAGATCAAATATACTCCGTAATCGACATTAAAGCACGTACGTTAATGTACGCTGATGATGATCGCGGATAATGCAGTTATATTGCAATTGATGATAAATTCCCTTAGGGAATACTGCTTGCAGCTTGATGGCTAATTTAAAAAAATCAAAATAATGATTTGCATTAGGTCAGTAGGCAAGATGAAAAAATGGTTCACAGAAGGCAAGGAAATAGAAGTAGAAAAAATCCTAAAAACATCTATCCAACTGACTCCTTCATTGAATTTGTATGCTTATTTTCGGGACAAAAATAAGTAAAGCAAAGTACGGGATTAATTCTACCTGAAGGAAATTAATTAAATTCAAAAATACCTATGAACTCCAAACTTAAAATGTCTTACGAACTGTAGTTTGTTATGCAGCCCAAGTTTGGGGTTTTCAAATCTATGACCACGTTGAGAACCTACCGAGATTTTTGTGAAAAGGATGCTCAATCTTCCTTACAATAGTCCTAATTGTATTCTAAATTTTGAAATAGGAATGAACAGCATGTATGCATATACTTTAGGACTGCATTTAAAATACAATTTAAAAATTTTAAATCTTCCTAATTATAGACTCCCAAAAATTATATGTAAACAAATAATAAATAAAAATATTCTTTGGTTTAACTCAAGGAAAAAATTATGTAGCCAGTACAACATTAGCATAAATAGAAATGTAGAAAAAAAACCTGGAAATCAAATTTAATTAAATTTATTTTAAATATAAGTTTACAAGAAAATAGAAATGCAGAAAAAAAGCTAGGAATGGGATTTTTCATGGATTGTACCCAAAACTAAATTATAATATCTCTTACACTCTAGATCATTTATTGAAGTTAAACTAATAAAGAAGGAAGGAGTGAACAGCTGAACTTTAATTTTAGACCAGATTTGTGCCATCTTTGTTCATTGTGTAACCTAAAAGAAATTGAAGATACAAAACATTGCAATCTGCCCCATTTTAAAATCATATAGAATAAAACTCTGACCTTTGTAGTAGTCAAAACGGTAGGGACTGGGGTTTACTATGGAATTATTTAAAAGATGCACTGTATTACAGACATTTACTTGTCAGAGAACTTAACTATTAATGGGAATTCATTTTATTTATTTTTCTTTACTCTGTGCTTTCTTTCTTTTATTTTTATTGTAGTATTTAATGAGGTTAGATATTTTGTTTTTTATTTTATAAACAGCTTTATAAATAAACATGTTATTATTACTATTAATCCGTAATCGACATTACCGACATTACATACCGCTGTTGGGATCAAGCTCCATTAAGTTAGAAGAGTTAATATCAGATTACGCGCTGTAAGGCGAAAACTTTCAAAAGGTGAAGGCCTGCCACTGTTCCAGAAGTTCTGACAAGGCACAGAATAGCTCAGTTTCGGAACAAATCACATCCATTAGTTTGAGCAAGAGACAACCACCCACTCAAATAAGTCCATTAAAACAATACTTTCCCCTTTTAGTATGTATTGTTACCAGCAAAGTCTATCGATTTTAAACTTGAAAAAAAATCGTTCAATAAATAAGAAATAGAAGGGGCCCCAGAACAGATCCCTGAAGCACAACTGTTACCAGCCGTAGGCTAAGCCATTGTTTAATACACTCCAAAGTTTGAGTGACAAAGTTCAGATTATTTCCTACCCTGGCACAAACTAAACTAGCTGTTAATAAATATCAGTCCTCAAAATGAGTAACAAGTTTTTTTATTAACTTTGTTAAATTAGATTATTGATCAATAATTACTCACATTAACATTACTGCTCTTCTTATAAAGAAGTGGAAACACTCCTATTTTTAATAAATTCGGTATCAGAGATTTATAAATTCGTTCATTTAATAAATTACATAAAAGTTCTGCAACATACTGGCTGTTCTATTTAGGCCCGACTCATTTCTATTAACAGAAAACACAATGCAAAAAAAGAAAAACGTTTAATATTTTTCAGCTAAGTTGAAAACTTTGGTTTATTAAAAAAATATTACACAGAGTATCTCAAGACTAGTAATCCTTTAAAATTTTAAATGTGACCATATTTCTTTAGACACATCATTTTAAAGGACTGTACGCTGATATTATTAGCGCCATTTGATTTTAAAATAGACAAAACCGAATTGTTTTATTTAGCCTTAATTCTACCGAAATAATTTATAATTGGAGCTCAGTTTGAAACTTTCTTTAGATTTACCAACTTTATTTAATGAAGGTTTTTTGCATGTTTGACTGATACTCCAGCTTGATAGGTGCCCTCTCAAGGGCGAATCTATGCCCCCCGTTAAACCAGGCCAGGAAGTTTAAATATGAAATGTAGGTCGATTACCCACTCCATACGATTTTATGATTATTTTAAGTCAAATATTATTATTATTAATATTATTTATTAATTATTTTAACTATTTCTTATATTTTTAAATCAGATACAGTAAAAAAATACCCTTGTGCAAAATAAAGAAATGGAAAACAAAATTATGTACTTTTTCGAAACTTAGTACCAGATACCATTTGTAAGATTTATTTTGTGTGCAATACATCAATACCAAAGCTGTATTCTTTAGACAGTTTTTCTTGTACTAAGTCGGCCCAAATCATTGCTGTTTTGAGGCTATTTAACCTAAATTAATGGTTTTTTCCGAGTGTTATCCTGATACAAGTTAAATAGGTTTTTCCGTTATATCAAAGATATCGTCATTTTTCGAAATGCTGCCGACACTGACATTTCAGCGTTGATGTAACAAGTTATTTTTAACGAATTAAGCAGTTTTTCTAAAAATGAGCTTTAAGACCGTTGATAGGTTTTTGATAGCCAGGGGGTTCCGACTTGCGACCAGTGATCGCTTGGGAAAGTCAATTAAATTGAGTTATTTCCATGTTGGATAACAAAGGGAATATCAATTAAAAGTAAATTACCTTTCAATGCGGTCGACTGCCCTACCAATGCGGCTCCTTGGGGAGCCAGATCTCCCTCCATGGGACCATTGTCCTGCACCGTGTAGAAACCACATTCTTCGCCTCCCCACCAAAGCACGCCTCCATTTTCCTTACTACTTTCCACCCGAAGGGAAAATCGGCCAAAGGAAAAAGAGCCGTTTACTGGTGCCTATGGTATTCCATTGAACGAAACGAGAAAAAAAAGACGTGCCCAAGACGAATGTAAAATAATATTTAAGTTTACAAGGAGGTCATTTTTATGGGCTCTCTTTTAAGCCCTCTTTTGTCGTGAAGTATCACGTTCCAACTATCAGCATACGCCTCAAAACGTTCTTCTTGTAAACAATAATACACTTATCAAACAGTGAATTCAGATTGTTTTAATACCTCATGCACAGCATTATGAGACTGAACGTTAAAAATAACAAGCTATATCAACCACTTATTTTCTTTTTTTTTCTGGAAGACGTTCCAATCCCAATTGCCATGTCCGACACCTTTCTTTCCACACGCTACACGATAATTCCTTATGTGCCTTGTGTCTTCACGATATCCTCCCCCAGCGAAAAAAAGTGATTAGTGCCTTCACGTTGCCTCGTACATTGCAGATTTCCTTTTTCTTCTAACTGTGGAGAAACTTCGACAGGGGAACAGAGTTAGTTGAACATGGTGGACATCAAAACCTACAAATATGCGTTCTTTCCTTGCATAATGACATGTTTTTAAATATCGTCCTTTATTAATATGGAATAAATTCAACTAAAGTGCGATTGGAATATTTTTATTATTGTGAAGTTATTTTTGTAACCATTTTGGCTTTATTCATTCCAATTGTACAGTAGAGAGTAGAAAGTAAACCAAGTTTCGACCTTTTATGTACTGGATTATTTATTTTTCAATAAGACGTGAAGTAAGAGTACTTTAAATATGCCAAAAATTTAAAAGATTACCGCTAAAACTGTTTTCTATGGTTATTTTACAAATCATTGGTTATAATGACTTTTTACTAATTTTATTAGGCTAATAAATAAAACAGAAGAAAAGAGATACAATTGGTACTAATTTACGAGTAGAAAAGAAAAATATATACGTTTATAAAGGGTGTAAGACTACTCGCATCATTAATTTGGCCACTGAATTTTACACTCCCAAAGCGACTAAAATGTTCTCACCTTGGAGTGATTTTCAACCCTTCTGCAGATAACATGATTGGAAATAAATAAATTGTCTTTTCCACAATAGGCGTTTATTTCGTCAGACGCGTGTCGTTCTAATATGGACCATCTTCAGTGACTTTTTTTGTTTCATGTTTGACGGTTTGTTACACTTTTCCATCCATCTTTGAACCGCAAGTAGTCTCAAGAAATGTTTTGGAAAAGATAATTTATTTCTCACCAATCGAATTATTATGGGGTTGTACAAAATAAGGATGGACACTATCAAAAAACATTTCACAGATATTCAACATTTTACTTCAACTATCAACGGGCCTCTTAAACCTGCAGGTAGCTCGTGAACTATTTATTTTTCTGTAAATCAAAAAAGAATGGAAGAGAACATTAAATTTCCTTTGAGATTTCTAATACTTTCAATTTAATTTTGTTAAAAAAACAACTAAAAATCTTTCAACAACTGCTAAATTTGACAATTGTGAGAAAACCTAAATTGGCAACCTATTGAAATTTGAATTGAAAAACTGATAGAAACAACTTTTTGTTCAATAATCTTTCTAGCGGTGTACCCTATTCTTTAAATATATCGAACCAAAGGAAGAAAAATGTTACATTTGTTACGTAGAAAGTACATATTCCTCAAACTATATTGAAGTCGTTTTAGTATTAAATCAATATGTGAATACAATTTTAAACGATCGTCTAAAAAGGCCTAAAAATTTAATATCATGGACTTGATCCACTTGAAAACATTAAGTTCACATAGGAGTTTATCAGAGCATGGGAAACAATAGAAGTTAACGTTTAAGCAAGGGTGAATCGAATTACTGAGAATTAGTCTCATGGCAGATTACATGAGCCTTTCTACATATGTTCAAGATTTATGAGTAATGAGCAGAAATGTCATCTGCATAGGCAATCAATGCTCATCCATATTTTCAGCATACACTAAAAAGAGAAACGTCCTAACACGGAGCCTTGTGGAACACCATTGTCTATTTTTGTACTCGTACTGAGGCTACTTCACAATGCTATGCACAAATTGATTGCGTTAAGAATAAATACGACTGGAGCCATTTCAATAAGATACCGTATGTGAGGCAATCTGTAGAAATCTAAAATAAATAAACTAGATCTTGGAAAGATGACCTGAAGAAAACCCTAAATTGTAACTGTGCATGACGAGTTGACATTGACAACAAGGAGGTGAAGCTCATTGTGCCACCTGGAATGTGACGAAAACCGATTTTACTTTATACCCGCCTGTCCTGCACTAAGAGAATTTAGGCGGAATTATTTAGAAAACGAACCTAAATCTGAAAGAGTACACATTTTAAATGGATCGGGTTGGCAAGAGCTGGTAAAATATTGAAGGCACGTGTCAATCCAGATACTTCCTCTTTATGTACTTTTAACTATTAGAAGGATCTTATTTATTTGTATCTTATCAATTTGATATTTCATGTATTACTTTATAATTACTTTATTTCTGTAGCTGTTCTTCCCCCCTCCCCGTAGGTCCAGATTACCAAGAATATTTTATGACTTTTTCTTATTAAATTTGTTTATTACGTTTATAGTAAAGCTAGTTTTTAAGAAATTATTGCCCATAACATTATGTACCAATATGCATAATTGATTATGAATATGTCTATTTTATGGGTATGTTAAATCCACAGTAATTATTATTATTCTAAACGTTTCATTGGGGAAAAGATTACGAAAAATAATAATCTTTCTAGAAACTAGTGTTACTTTTATCCTTTTACTTGTTGTTAACCTTCAACCCCTAGCGTGTCATACGGCATTCATGTCACGTATAATCATATCAATAATGCATTTAACAGCTATTTCCACGGTTACACGCTCTGAATTGGTTTATACTTACGAAAAATATTTCTACTTTTATTCTTCTATTTCTATTAATGAAATTTACAAACATGAACATAGCCTAAAAGAAAACAACTGAACTGCTGAAAGAGGTTTTACTTTGTGGTTAAAAAAAGTACAATTTCTATTCTATGTACCCCTACATAACATATTTTCAACCTATCTGTTACACTTGGTAAATTCGTCTAAGATTTTTTTGGGGGTTTTTTTTTTAACGAGGGTTCTCAACAGCAGAGGTCATATAAACTCTCAGGGTGCTGGTGTTTTTGAAAAAAAGCCCATTTGTAAGTATGTCGGGTTCGAATGCAGGGCCGCTGGATTCGAACCCAGGACCTTTACCTTACAGTGATGAGCGCCGTGTCAAAGCCTAAACCTTGCGGCCACCGACGCCCCCGTCTAAGATTTTAAGAAATCAACGGCCATACTATTATACGTCTGCTTTTAAACTTATATAAAACTACTCTTACAAAATTATCCTAATCTAAAAATAGTAATTCCAATATGGTCTACATCCATTCTTGTTTAAATAATATTATCAATACGGTTCGTATCCTTCAAATGATTTTGCAAATAAGATTAAATATCTAATTGTCATATTTGACTACAGGCTTAAGTTTGACCTACACGTTGACTTCTCAACAAAGAGAATTAAAAAACCCTACTATAAGTTTAAAATTCAAATAAAAATCAGTACATCTATCAAATAAAATAAGTATGTTGCAACCAAATCTCTTAAGAATTATCTATTATTCCCTTGCTCATTCCGTGTTACCTTTGGAATTATAGTCTAGTGTGAAACTAAATAGTCTACAAATAATTCAAAATTCACAAGGAAAAATAATTTAAAATAAAAATGAAAGAAATTCAAAGTTATTCAAAGATTTGAAAATACAGAATATTAATCATTTATTAAATGTTCTAGCATTCACTTATTCAAAAACCAAATTCACAATCGCAATGGCTATACAGATTAAGGTGTAATGCCATTAAAAGTACTACTATTAAAATAATAATTAACAAAATCAATAAATTGTTACTATAGTGCAGTGATTAACCATAATGTAACCATTATAACTTCAATATATATAATTCTGATTAAAGTACAAATTATAAAATTTATAATTATGTACCACTCATGTCTTCATGACAAAGTATTAGACGTAAGGTTGATATTTACAACTTGTCAGTCCAGATTGTACAATTAATTCTTCAACTAATGAAACTATTAGGAAAAATTATACAATTCGATCCGACTAAACTCTGTGGGTAGTGATTACAAGTAATTATAATATCCTCGGCCGGAAACCCCGAGAGAGTTGTTAAACGTTTAAGAAGAAAGCAAGGAAGAGGGTTTTTAGGGATCAAGGTTGGAAAGCTAATCGGCGTGGACTTGACCAAAATGGCTCAAGGTTATTTCGTGATCATGGTACAATTTGAGTGTTTTACCTCAAATTTTTATAGACGGAGGACGCCGGAGAGAAGATCTCAGTGAAGAAACGGCCAACCGGCCGTTCGGGTCATTGTAACCGGACTATTAGCGAAATTACAGCCGCTTCCAGACCGCAGAATGTAACGATTTGCAGAAGAGGCGATAAACGTCTTAAGAACGTTCGGTTCCGATGAACCCGTCTAAGTATAATAGTATAGAATTATAAGTAGTAGAGAAGCTCTTGCGTTATCTATACCACTGTCGATAAGTATTTTCGGAGGATCTGATTCTTAGAAGAAGAGTTATCCACTTCCGATTAAGAATAGGCCAACGGAGATTGGCACTCGGAGACTTACGTCTAAACCGCGTATGTGTCCGGCAGGGAGAAAAAGGTCACTCAATTTGTTCCACCTAATTGAAGTATGAAATTCCTTGGTTCCAAATAGAGAGCACGTGAGGATTATGCCACTGCCTCCCCTGATTCGATTCTTGGAGAAAAAAAAACAGGCTTGTTTTATTGTATATAGTATTGACATGAATGTGCAGTGTGAAAGAGACGATGCGGTATACTGAGTACCCTATTCATCCTCAATTAAGGTAGTATAATATGACAGATGTGAAGTGGAGGAATATAGGTAATCCATCACCTAACAGGGTGAATGGTATGTAAAATGGAAAGAATGTATTTAAGAATGAGTAAGAGGTGAATGGGTTGGCTTTAGGAACTGACTACGTTGGGTGCTGTAACAACCTATCTGTTGAAACTGTTGTCGGAACCAAACCTCGGTAGTTGTATGGATAAGTTCTGTCCCCTGACCAACAGCACCCTTGGGGGGGGGAGATCTCGATTCATACTAATTTCTTTATACGTAATCAAATAAAAAAAATAGTCAAAACGCAATAAGAATCTTGAAAAAAGTGTGTGTCAAATATACGGCTGATAACAAAATTTATTTCCTTATTTATCGTTTATTTCAAATCTAAGCCTTGTCTATCAAACGGTTCGTTATCGTCTTCTCAATTTATTCGTTAAATTCCTAAATTAAGACAGTTTTTGTTCAATCTGGAAGGATTAATAAAGAGACAACTAGTAAAGGTCGTTCCTCAATGGTAGATTTATTTGAAAAAGAGAAAATTGTGAAACGTTGTGAGATTGCGAAGTGATGAGCCTGCAATTTGGTCGTCTCCGATCATCCCGGCCTGTCTTTTCGCTGATTTCGCCTGTGAGCATTCCGCCAGCTTCAGTTAACAAAATCATTTTCAATACAAATCCAGTGAGAATAAACCGGAATGACCTGGGTCTATCAATCTATTTAAAAAGAGAAACTATTCCAGCGCTTATCTGCGCACAACGCAAATGATAATCTATAGTTTGAATTCTTTCCAATATCACCAAAATTAAATATACGAATGCGTTTTAATTGTTTACTTTTAAGCAGAAGTAGTGATAATTCTTTTAATTTATAAAATTTTAAAGTCCAAGTGAACCTCGGTGCCTAAGTGGTTAGGGCATCCACCTCATATTTGCCAAGGTATTGGTAGTGTTTCTACATCCTACATATATTTGTTAAATGTAAACAATGTTTGTAAATCCCAGGATCTGAAGATGATCTCAATAAAGATCGAAACGTTGGCAGTATAAAGAAAATGTTTATCTGAAACCTACATCACACCAGACCGCATCTCACGATATCTGAATAATTGTAGTGGTTCGACCAGCTCAACGTGTAGCTTGACGTTAACTCCTGCATGACAGTAATCACTACTTTACTAGATTTTATAAAGTTTTCATCCTGAAAATAGTAAAGCACCATCAAATTGTGTCAACTATTTTCAAGTATCAAAATGAAACTTCACTTTCCTAATTATTTCACCACCAACTAAACAAAGAAAACAAAATTTAATGCCACTATTACCCCTAGCACGTGTGTTTTTCTTTTATAATTTGTATTTGTATTTTTCAGCAGTACACAAAATACCAAATATTTACTAAATGTTCAAAGATGTGATGTGAATATTTTCTGCCAGGCAACACGAATACTCTTTACATAAATGTAAACTCATGTTGAATTTTAAGAACTAAAGTTTTCTGTTTTAAGCAGTAGGTACTAAGTGGAGAAATCGACAATAGTTAAACACGTGGAGAGACTTAAACTCTCTATTGAAATCAACCGAACAAGTAATTAACAGAGTGAAAAGATGGGGAAAAATGGAAAACCCATAAGAGAACTACAACGTGACACAGGAGTTCAGTCTCCATACTACAAAAAAATTCCATCATAAGACACAGCAATTTTTCAGGATTTTTGTCGACAATTTAATGTTATAATCTTACGGCCATTATGAGTACGGAAAACTAGGTACCGGTTCAGGTGAAAGTGTCATAACGATCCCGGGGGTCTAGGACGAACACTGGACCGGAACAAAGATGTTCTCAGTCAATGCGTCCCAACTTCTTCACGGCTTAACGTTTCGGATGGGGAACCAGTCAAGCGAAAACTATAGTAAAACAGGTGGACAGGAGAAGAAAAACACTAATCTTGAACTCTAATATCCTCACAGATCAAGACTTCTTCTTATCGAACAGCTGGTAATAATGCGCCTATTAAATATTTTCAGGGTATAATATAATTTGTGCTGTATATATAATTCAAGCTATAAATTGTATGCATTTGTAACTTGGGCAACATACACTTCCAGCTATAAGTTAGGTACTCTTGCTATTTGAACAATATGTATACTTCTAGCTGTAAGTAGCTCTATTTTTTAGAAGATCGTGATGTTTTATGATCGAGCGAAATTCTTTCGAAAAGATGCTGACCCTAAAGTTTAGTCGTTACGGAGGACAATTCACATTTTGTTGTTTATTATTAACATAAAGTTATGAGATTTCATTTTAAGGTCTACAGGGTATGGATTTATCGAGGGTGTTTTGCCCCTCAGGCCAAAATAATTGTAAACAACCAAGATTGTACTTAGCATTTTTTACGTTTAATTTTCATAATAAGACGCCACTGGACAACTTCTACTTCAAGTGACACAAGTGGCAAATTGAACATATGAAGATTTTTCTTAATACCATATTGATAGTGTCAAATGTAATAAGTTTTATTTTCATTGCTAATTTTATTGTATTGGTCATTACTCCGTTCACGTCTCGTTGGCTGTACAAATAATTGCTGAAGATAAAATTTTCACAAAAGAATAACTGTCCATGAGCTAAATGTAAATAGACTTAAAGAAATAAGAAAGTGGGTGTTATCTCACTTTTCGTATCCGGTAGATTTTTGTTTAAAAAAATGTACATAACCCGCCAAATAAAAAAATAAATAACCGAGTTAGTCGATTTAGTTCCAATGCAGCTCGAGCGCGGGTCCATTATTCACTTTTCCTACTGTGAAAAATCGACGAAGAAAATATCAAATAACCCGACGGAAATCAGGGAAAGTACGTACGCCTTGTTCTTGTGTAACCGTGACATCAGGTGGAACCTGTTCCTGCCTAACGGTCGGTACCTCAAGGACGACTTGGACGACATGTAGACCCGGAGGACGTGTACGCCCGACGAAAGCCAGACCGGGAATTCCTTGACCTCGTTCAATAGCCGTTCAAAAGAGAAAATGCGACTTCTTTCCTCCCGGTCTTAATGAGCCAGCGGTCAGGAAATGCGGAAACGGATTCCTCAACTGTCAGGTACAAAAGTCTGGAATTCCAGCTTTTAAATAGCCCCTTCTATTGAGTTCATCCTTTCCAACCTTTGAAATATGTGATAATGTAATAATCAAATTGCAATTTAAAAATTTATTTATTTGTAACAAAATAAAATTTGTGATTTCCAGAGGTATGGAAATATTCTCGCCTCGTTGTTTCTAAAGAAGAATGAAGAAACGACTTTCGTTTAAAAGGCTTTATATACGTAAAAAATATCTAGCTATCTTTAATAGTTTTTTTTAGGGTTGATGTCAAAACGATAGTAGTTTTTCCGCCAATTTAAGTCTTATTGGTACGTAACCCTCCCTCCAGCCCGACAGGATTTATGGAAACCCGAGTTTCACACATGGTCGGCCGCATTGCGAAATGACATTATTGGCAAACCCAGCCGTCACATGAAGCCAGGACGCTTTTAATCCCTTTGAACGTAAAATCGACCTACACAAAGGAATCGTCACCCTTTTTTACAATGCAATAAAATATGAAGAAATCCAATAAAACTTTCTATGGGACATCACTGGTAGATAAAATGCGAGAATTAGGCACAACGATGGCGTTTAGGGGAAAAAAAAGAGTCAATTTTCGAACTGAGCTGTCACTTAGACCCAATAGCAAGATGTAAATACAACAAAAGCCTGTGTCAACACCACCCTCGCTCATTATTCCTCTTTTCAACGAGGAAAGCGGTGATAACTAATTCATTGTATTTGAATTACATAAGGGAAGTGGTTGCGCATTCTATCCCTACACGTACCGTCGATTCTTGATGGCACGACGCCCAATGAGAAAAGACAAAGGAAGCCCCCAGCAATTATTTCTCATCTGCGAGGAATTTCTCCCGGCACGTCTCCAGTTTTCACGGAAGAGTATTATTTATAATGCGATTAATTATACGTTCTCTTTAAATTTGACCAGAAATATACTGATGATGAATGATATATGATTTTACAAAGCAAGAACAAAACGAATATAGGTGACTTAGCTCCTGAAGTCAATTCTTAGAATTTTTGTTTCGTTCTTGATAATCATTTGTATACAAATCTAAGCTATCCTATGTTGATGCGTACACTTTCCGATCATACTGAGTTGGCGCAAAATTAATGCGGGATTTAAAAGTTTGTTTTATTTTCTCATGTACTTGTCACCTAAGTATAGCTAAATCCTCAAATCTAAATTATGGATTATAATAAACCTTATAACTGTTACCTTTTATTCAAAACATTTTAGTTTATAATGAATTTTGTAAGAGTGATTGAAGTATAGTTTTCGAGCACAGCAGTCGGTTTCTGGGTTCCTAGTTACGGTTTTTGGAGGATGTGTTTTGCTTTAATGCGAGCGGTGATGTGAAATACAGCTTCACATCGCCCCTCCAGCAGTGTGTTCAGGATCGATGGGGGAATATTTCTAAAAGTACCTCATCGCCCCTAATTTAGATTAGATTGTGTGTATATACTGTGTGTAGGTCGATGGAGTATTCCACCGACTGGTGAGAATGAGCGCAATGCATGAATGTATTTATTAGCGCGATTGATTAATCTAATTTAATTAGTATTAGGGTTTGCATGGGTTTGAGGCTAAAATGACCTAGCTGTCGGAGCCTAACCACATTGGCAGGGAATGATCCCTCGGCATCTGGCTTAAGGGAGCTACGAGCGACCCAGCCAAATAACGGGATTAACTCCCGATGTATAGACACTAGGATCACCACATCGTGGAGTGACAACCCTTTGGGGTGAATCCGATTCTGTGGCGCAAAGATGAATAGATGATGTGTTCGCATAAAGAAATAATAGGATGTGCCGAAAATTTTAAAACAGAATGGACTTGAATTACTATCGATGTAGAGAGTAAATAAAAAAAATTATTAGATGTAAAGCTTGATTCCAAAACTAAATTACTTAATCAAAGAGAAAAATCCCAATTCCATATGATATGGAACGGCCTTTGGGTTGAAGTAAGCAAATTATATGTGACAAATGAGAATAGCTTCCAATTTATCAGCATCATTATGAGAGAGCAAGAGGAGAAGCATTGAATCTGAATTCTTATTCTTCCTCCACAAGTTTTCCAGATATTTTTGGGTTTGACAAACTTATCAATCTTCTCCCATTATGTTTTACGATTATTTTTATTATATTTAGGTACATGTCTTTCGAGACTCATTTATATCTTTTCGAGGAAACATACAATTAAAATAATTTTTTTAAAAAATCGTAAAACAATTAGAAAAGTTTCTGAAACTGAATTTTTCCACGCGTAGAAAGTGTGATCAACACACGTGTTCTATGAGCAACTAAACTGTGATTGAAGACGTCTTTTCTAAGGAATACAATCATAAAAATAGATTGTTCATAATTTATCGTTAGGAAAAAACGATAAACCGGTATTTTCCAAATAGGTGGTCATATTATATTCTGTCAATTTTAAATTTATTCTTACTCTGTTTAAACTATTTCAGCTTATATTCTTTCTCTGAATTACAGATGGTATATATTGTGAATAATTCTAGTGTGACAGAATATTTTCTTTCTCTGCTATACCATATCGTTCTTGACATACTTTCAACTGAAAATTTGCTTGGGAAACAAGCATGATTTTAATTGTGTTTCTGTAACCAATACGTAGAAAATTATAGATAATTGCATACATGTTTACTCTCCAAACGATTGTGGAGTGAAATGTCTTATGTAAAATTACGTGTATATCACAAGAATTTAATTATATACTGATATATTATTGTGCCAGTCATAAAATTTACGGTGTGTTTAAAGTTACCAAAAGTATTCTTAACCCCACTTTTTTTTCTTTAAGTAACATGCGTTAGCCAACCATGCCTTACCTGCCAATTAGCACTTCAATTGGTACGATGAAGAAAGTTGTGCAAACATTGATATAAAAAAAATACATTTCGTTCGTGTTCAATCTTAAATTTCCTATTTACATAATTGACTAGAGAGTACAATTTTTTTACCCACCCGCCATCCCGAGGAACTGCATATTATTTGACTGGCGAAACGCGGTCGACGTTTTTTCTCCCATAGTCTTTTGAACGTTTTTCCGGGACGTATAAAAGCTGCGTAGGCGAAATATTTTACCTTGTCTGACAGGAAGACATTCAGTCGACTCTTGTATTGAAAACAATGAGCAAACGAGTCGGCTCAGGGTCCTGGTAAGGCGAGAAAGCCCACAGAATCAGCACACATTACACACCCAAGCATTGAGATTTCAACAGAGAAAAAGACAAAACAATGTCGCATCTATCATACTCCCAATGTCGGACCGCTCTACACCAACACCCACATTACATAAGACAGAAAACAAATTCTAATTTATCAGTTCTCAACTAGCATTCACGGTTGAATTTTATAGAGAAAAGTACATATGTTAAATAGTCAGAATTGAACCAATATCGAAAAGAAATTGCTTTGGCTAGTTTATTTAAAATTAACATTACTGAGAGTAATATGAATAATGAATGAATATGAATATTTTCGGCACTTGTATCATAAAACTTACACTATTTATTTGAACAGAAAACATCGTTAGCTAAAAAAATTACTTAACATCCTAAATCACGCATTTCTGATATTAATTTTGCAACAAGGTGTTTGATTTTGCAAATAAATTTTTAAACCAAGAATTTATTCAATTAGGTTATAATAAATAAATAAAAATTGAAACTTGTAGCACATTTTCTAAACAAGCCAAAACAACACATTTTACACATACAAACGGTAGTAAATATGATACCGACAACTTGAAAAAGGAAAATTTGATCACAAAAAAACTAGTTTAATTCCCACAGAAATTATTTTCCAAAAGCCTCCCCACTCAAGGGATCGATTAAACCTTTCAGAATTATCATATTTTAATTTAACATTACAATTCAAATTACCCTCGTGGTATCATGAGTGGATGATTTTTTATACGTATTTTTCCAACGCATTTTTCTTCTTATTTATGGTCAGAAGTTGATGTGTTGATTAGGGATGTGGGACCTTTAACAATAAAATACTATTATGTCCATGCCAAGCTCTCATTTGACCTTCTTCAGGGCTGGTTACAATGTAGTTATATTGATAAAATCCCTCCTCATTAGGTATTTAAAATGGTCATAATATTTAAAAACCAATTGCATTTAATGCACTTCTGATTTTAAAAGCATTTAATAGACATAATACATTAATTGGCAGGTACATGTGGGAAGAAAAATTTCTTTATGTTTAAAAAAGTGTCTCTCACATTTACATGCCTATATATGTATTATATTTATCATAGTTTTTTGTTTTAATTTTTTAAATAAGAAGTACATTAAATGCAACTGGTTTTTAAATACTATGACCACTATCTAATAAGGACTTATTTTACCAAAATATTGGCATTTTACCTACCCTGAAGAACATCAAATAAAAGTTCGATACAGCTTCGCAAGATTGTAATAGTAAATCATTGTTAAACCGACTTCATTCCTGATCTCCGTAACATCAACGCCTGACAATAAATCTGAACAAAACCACTTTGGAAGGGCACGTTCAAAAAAATCGCTCAAACTACATCTAAACTCATGTTGTCACGACTGTAATTCAAATTGTAATGTTGAAATAAAGCATAATTATGAAAGAAGAATGGCTGCAATAATTACAATATAAAACAACAATAATATAATGTATTTATCTGCGTGAATGGAGGAGATCATCCCCAAAAGGAATATCGATACTCATGGGCAGTGGTGCGTACATGGCAGGGTATGAGTGCCATCGTTACTATATACATATTTATGATCCTAAACGTTGGGAAAGATTGAATATAAAACGCCCTTAAACCAGAGAACAGACATAAATGAATAAGAATTAAAAAACCGCAGAACATTAATGAGTTTATATTTTTTAAACTTTTTTTAGTTAATTTACTATAATGTTTATCATAAAACGGATGTGCACATCTAATTTCATTATCAACTCCAAAATTCATTAAGTATGAAACCTAAAGTTACTGTAGTTATTGTAAAGAGATATCCTGTGAATTATTAATAATAATTCCAAAGTCCTAATGAAGGGCATATATTCCTAGAGAGCTTGACGAAGGAACAGTACGTTTTCTCTTCTTTCAAATTAAGATTAAGATAAAAGGTAAATATTAATTAATATTAATATGAAGTATATTATTTTTCGTTTATTACTTCTGTTTTATTTATGTCCGTTTATTTTTATTAATGTATTAATAATTAATGTATCTATTTATTATAAATAAATTTTCCATCTGTATAGCTAGTTTCAGTTGTATAGCTGTTAATATTTTCTTAGACCGGTTTTATATTCAGATCCCGTGGAACCTTTTTTTTTAATCTTTGCACACTCGACTGGCTGACGTGACATAATCGAGCTACATCCCGTTCTGTCCATTCTTGCCGCTTTATTAACGGAAAATAGGGAAAACTTCTCATTCTTTTTTCTAATCTTGGACAGATAAAATGTCCCTTTGTTACCCAATTAAGTTTAAATTATTTTTTTCAACAGTTACAGGTTAATTTATAATAAATTTATAAGTTTAAGTATTTAAAATCGCTCGTAAATGATAAGACTAAATTTTTCAGAGTAGATATTTACTTTTTAATTCCAATTACAGAAATTGATATAAAATCCAGTAATTAAACACAGTTATATTTGCAGAACCGCAGTAATTACCTTTAAAAAAAATTAACAAACTATGCGGAACTAGTAAAAGTATCTGCGTGTAGTACGTCGACAATGAAAGTACAGGGAAGCCTCGAGAAAAATTCGGGTGCTGGCAGACAAACCTCGATCTTATCCAGCCACCGGGATGCTGTCCCGAGGTCAATTAACCACCCAATGCAATCAATTTCCAGATCCAAACCCTTCCGCACTTCATTCCTATTTAAATACTATTAATCAAATTAGGGTAGTGGAGTATTCGATATACTTCATCGCCCTCTACACGAATTATATTAAGGGTCATAGGGGTACTCCCTATATCGCCGTCTGCCCTCCCACAGTACACGCTAATAAATTCATTCACTCTCAACACACGCTAGTGACCCAAAGCTATCAGTATTATAGGCGAAAGAACAACCACCAACCCTCCAAAAATCGGAACAGGGGAAACATACTCGTTGCGATTCTTAAAACGGGTGGTGTTCCTACACGCTTTCTATGTGGAGCCGAGAAAACGCATAATTCAACTAGATGGAACACAAGCAACTAGCTCTACATGACAAATCGCATGACCTATTTTTAATAGGGTGAGGAAGACCCCCTTCTCCTACGAGTGTATGATGATGATAACAAATAGTTCAAATATTGTTGTATATATTGTTTATACGCAAAATTATACGTAAACATCTGTAAAATATATTTCCAAATTATACTGTTAAGATTTGGGATTAACAGTACGAAGGCAAATCACAATACATAGCTAATTTTATTTTAAAAATTTCTATACAAAAATGAGTCATTAATAAAACTTATATTTATAGAATTTTTAACGTAATTTATTTAATTTAGGTTTAATGGTCTGATTGCCCAGATTACTTCTTTCAATTAATTTTTCTTTTTATGTAAGGTCTTAGTTGTTACGAAAAAGTTAATGTCACGAACGGGTTAACTTGTTAACCAACGACATTCGGCTCAATACGCAACTGCCCAAATCGCTTATCACGATAGCTCAAGATATTTGAGCAGCGGCGTTTTGAGCCGAAGATCGTGGGTTCGAATCCCGCTCATGACACTAACGTTTGCATCTTAACCAAGACCGTACGAAAAAAAATTTTAATTGAAGGAGGTAATTTATTTTATTGTCATTTGTACAAAATGTAAATAAGGCAGGTTGTATCGTTATATACAAATCTGGCAGACCTATACCAGGAGGCAATGGGGAGAAAAACCAACAGTACCGGCATTCTTTTATTTAATTGGGTGGGTTAAATTTCTATAGAAAAACCATATATAAATAGGTATTTTTAAAATATTTTTCGAAGAGAAAGGATTCAAGCAAAAGTGTACAATGAGTAGCTAACGTAAATTACAGCTAAATGCTATTTTTGGTTTAATGCTTTAAAAAAAATGTCGGTTAGCGACCGCTATTTTTTGACACTGCATCACAGACAGTACTGTGTCAACAGTAAGGGGGAAATGACGCGGTGGAAAATAACAGGGCCGCGTTTCAAACTGTGACCGTAGTTAGTGACAAATTTTTAAATTACACTAAATGCAAGGAAGAAATAACGGAGGGTGTCAATCTTTTTATCGCGTTGAACACGCCTTTTTCCCCGCTTCATCATAAAGAATGCAGAGATTTTTTTTTCACGGTAAAGCATAAAAGAGTTAAGGATGAAAAGGAATAAATAAAATGAAAATTTACCTCTATAGCTTGCAAAGGGATATAAGCAACTATAGAACGGACATCTTTTCTCAAGCCTACAAAGTATTTTTCCTACCAAAAGATCATATAGGATTCACGAAATTAATCACCACGATTTGTAATGTTAAGAATTCGGTGGCAATTCCTTGACTCCTTGGCGCGCATAGGAATGCCATATGGGTATTGGGCTTGAGCCGTTGAGCCCTCTGTTTCGATACAGAAGAGAAAATATGGTTATTTTTGTATAGTAATGATAGTTTTATGTCCTTAGTGTGTGTGTTGAGAGAGATTGTATTTTTAACATGGCTGTGCAGTGTGAAAGAGCTGATGCCGGAAAAGTGAGTACCATCGACCTTCAATTAGGCTAGGTGTAATAGTTGATAGATGAATATCCAGTACTCCACCGTTCTGACTGTAAATAAATGGAAATGTATTTATTTAAGAATGAGTGAGAGTGTGAATGGGTTTGGATATACGAATTGCATGCGTTAGGAGCTAAAACCTCTTAAATCTTCACTAATCGTTTCATCACTGACTGCAGTGCAAATTTTACGAGTTGCCTCAGCCTCCCTAGTACCGAACTTAATAAGCACGCATGAATTATGGGTTTTGGATCCATGAAAAAGTAAATATTCCATAATTTACATAATGAAGACGTTTTTGTTTTACGAACCGACTTATCCTCTTCGTACGTATGTACTAAATCCTTACACTTTTTCACTTTTTGTAGATGGTCCCACACGCAGATTTCTCTTTTTTCCGACAAAAATGTTAATCAACGGTAATAAAAGAATGACCCCAAGAAGAAAACGTTTTTGCTACCCAAAAAAAGCAATCAGGGTTATTTCAAAGCTAAAATATAGAGGCGACTGCAGGCATTGATTTAAAAAATTTAAACACCTCCCCCCCCCCCATATTCATATTCTAAAGTGTATCACATGTTTTATTTA
>CM077109.1:17318438-17411197 GCA_039619505.1 Cimex hemipterus | reverse complement strand
CCCCCCCCCCATATTCATATTCTAAAGTGTATCACATGTTTTATTTATGACTTTTATCAATTTAAAAGTGTAACTGCCTTACATGTTAATGAAACTAGATCTCATAAAAAGCTTGTCATCATTTGTAACAGAACGAAAGTCGCATAAATTAAAACAATTTTATTGGATGGTGCCTGACAAATTAAAAGACTTACAGAGGACGAACAGTTTGGTGTATCATGGATTTAGAAAAACCTTTTCTTTGTGATTCTGCACTACAAATATCGAACACCCATCCTCCATTTCTTGTGTGCATAGACCCTGGTTTCGCCAAATAATAATAAAAAAATTTGAAATTTTCCGTTTTGAATATTTTTATTTTGTCGTTCTTCTTACTCAAATCCACCCTACATGGTTATATTATGTTACAGCATTTTTTATGTAGATTGTAATAAAAATATAGTAAAAGCTATCAAAGTATATCAATAACCAAAAAATTCTAAAAACCAAATATATTTTTCAAGTAAAAGAGCAAAAAAATGTCTTAAAGCTAATATCAAATTTCATTTCAGCTTCTCTATAAATCCGTAAATATAAATTTTTGTTTGAATTCGATTTTTCTATTTTTTAAGAAGTTATTTTTGGAATATCTTATTGATATAGCTATAATTCAAAAACTGCTAAAAGGATTGTAACTTCAAACAGAGTATTTGAAAGAAGAAGAGCGTAGCTTTTTAACTACGTACGTGCTATAAAAATATATAAACTATTTCTATAGGAAAATACACAAATTGGCAAAATTAATTCTCAAAAATTACATCTCTTTGTTTAAATAGAAATAATAGTCCGATTTTAAGATTTGATACAGTTATAAAAAGCACTTGACAATTTATTTAAAACGAATTATGAAATTTGGTGAACTAGTTTTTGAGGAAAATGATGTTACAACTTGCACAAGGAGTTCATAGAGAAAAGTCATTCAAATTATCAGACTAATTTCCGTCTAAGTCGATATCTAAGGCTCTCCAGAATTAAGAAAATCATTGTAGCGATTTTAGCGTTATAAAAGCCTTAGATCAGCGTAAATTCATTTTTGAACTGATATTTTCGATGGCTTTTTTCCTGGCTGACAATCCCAGGTACAAGCTTCTCTTTCTCAAAAGTTAGTCGGCCGATTTTCATCGTTAATAATTAGTTTCTGTCAAACATTAAAATTGTACTATTATTTCCATTTAAAGATACGAGATTAATTTTTGGCAAACAATTTTACTATTTTATGTATAATTATTCGGATATCGTGAGATGCGGTCTGGTGTGAGGTAGATTTTAGAAAAACATTTTCTTTATCTCGCCGAAGTTTCGATCTTTATTGAGAACATCTTCAGGGCCTGGGATTTACAAACGTAGTTTACATTTAGAAAATACATATATAATTCGGAAAAGAGAATTTATACAATGCAGCAAAATATATTCTACATTCCATCAAAGTATTTCTACTCATATAGAATATATTTTGCTGCATTGTATAAATTCTCTTTTCCGAATTCTATATGTGTTTTCTAAATGTAAACTATGTTTGTAAATCCCAGGCCCTGAAGATGATCTCAATAAAAGATCGAAACGTCGGCACGATAAAGAAAATGTTTTTCTGATACCTACATAACACCAGACCGCATCTCACGATATCTGAATAATTATCCGTTAACGGTCACTAATCCTTACAAATTTTATGTATTTTTTTTTTACAAAAATATTTTTATACATTTTAATGGTACATATCATTAAAAAGCAACGTTCCTTTTCTTTCGCACGGTCTCTTTGACGTTAAAATTTAAAATTTAGCCGTATCGAACAGATATTCCTCTTGAAACCGTACCTCTTAACCTCTTAAAAATAGAAATACCTTTACGGATCAAAAAATCTATAAATTTGAATTCGAACAAAAATTTATATTTAGGGGTTTCTAGAGGTGCTAAAACTTAATTTCATATTAATTTCACGAAACAAAATTTTATGAACAAGTTTACTTGAAAGATATTTCGTTTTTAGAAATATTTCGGTTATTAATACACTTTTACAGATATTAGAATATTTTTATTAGGATCTACATAAAAAAATACTTTAAAATGATATATTCACATAATTGATTTGAGCAAGAAGAACGGAAAAATAAAATATTAAAAGCGGAAAATTTCAATTTTCAAATTTTTTTTGAGAAACCTAGGCCCTGGTTCGCGAGAGGAGGCGGGTAGGCGTTCTTTATTTTGGACTGTAGAATCACCAAAAAAAGCTTGCTCCAAATTCGTGACCCACCCCGCCTGGTCTTCCCCTTTTTAGATAAAAGCAAGCTAAGTAATTTATCAACTTCAAGCCACATTTTTAAAGTGAAGATGAATTTTTCGCAAGTTTTGAATAATGATGTGTTATACTATATTTATTTACAGTAAAACATTTATTATTATGTTCTTTTTCGGTTGTTGACTTTTTACATATCTCGGGGCTTCTTTTCAAGGAACATAAAAATGTTTATTTAATGAAGAAAAAAATGTTCCTATGTTTATTTATTTAGCACTGTCGTAATTTGATATGCCTAAGAATTTTTCGACAATTGTATATACATCATATATCTGATTTTTGTAGGTAAAATAAATTAAAGATATTATAATAAAAATATATGTGCTTTTCAACCGTACTTGTAAATAAACTTTTAGGATAAACTTTTTTTGCTCGTAGATTTGAAGATCCTGCAGAATTCTGCCAACAAATTTTTAATTTCTTCGATCTAATATTCTCTGGCGATCTGCTAATAAATAAAATTTTGAGAAGTGATCAAATATTTGCAGGCCTACCAAGTTAAAAACATTTCACTATTGTGCGATTTATTATAAACTTTCTACTGGATGTCAGATTTTATCAATTTGAAATTTGCCATCGTTCTTTAAATTGTTGTTTTCTTTTCACTTTACTGACCAATTTACTAACATGGCAAGTTTTAATTTCCTCTGTAACGCCACATTTATTTGCTTTTCAACTTTATTTGTAAATAATTTTTTTTTCTAGTATATTTGTAAATCCTGCGGACATAAAGTTGACTCAATTTTGTATTTTCTTCATTTTAATATTCTCAGGCGATTAAACAATCTCCTAATAACGAAAATTTATGGAGGAGGTCAAAGATTTGCAGGCCTACCAACTTGAAACCACTTTTGAAATTCTATTGTGCAATTTATTATAAATTTAGTCCTGGAAGTCTGTTTTTATGAGTTTGAAATTTGCCATCATTCGTTAAATTGGTTTTCTTTCCACTTTACTAAAACAAATTTCCTATCATTGGTGAATTTTAATTTCTTTTGTAACGCCATATTTATTGGCTTTTCAATCTGAAGTTTTTTTTTTGTTTTCTTGTACATATGTACATCTTTCAGACAGGCATCTTTTAATTTTGTAATTTCATCGATTTAATATTCACGTACTACCAAACGATCTACTATGACACTTAAGACGTGGTCAAAAATTTGCAAGTCTACCAACTTAAAAACGATTTTCAAATTCTACTGTCAGGATTGTTTTATTAGCTTAATTCTGGAAGTCGTTTTTTATCAATTTAAAATTTGCCATCATTTGTTAAATTGGTATTTTCTTTTCGGTTTAGTGCCCAAATTACTGGCATCGGCGAGTTTTTTAATTTTTTGGCAACGCCAAGTTTATTTGCTTATGCGCCCGTATAAATGATAAAAACCTGCAATTTCAACTTTAATTGATTTTTTTTAACTGGCATTCCTCCATTGTTATTTTTTTTAACGGTCCTTGGTTTACAGTACTGCCAACATAAAACATGCTAAAAAAAATTTAAATTCTCACACCAATATTGTAATTTTCAATGGGTTGTTGGACATTTTGGACCACTCGCTTTTGAAAAGTATGGCTTTCAGGATTTATTTTCTTTTGTCATCAAGGTGGGAAAGTTTTGAATCGTTTCAAACGGACAGCCAGATATTGAAGCCGCTCAAACTATAAATTTTGTCATGGCGGATTATGAATTTTTTTAAAAACAAAACTGCGATGCATTGCAAATAGTATTTATTTAAAAAATTTATATCTTTAATGATAATTAAAATTGTTAAAATGTCTAAAATTATCCGGACTAGATAAGGGTGGGAAAGGTCGAAGAGGAGACAGGATAACGATATCCACGAGGTAGCCTTGAGATTCCAGGGGCCGTCCTGAGAGCCAACCTCGGATCCTTAAAATCGAAAAAAAACACTGACTTCCTAATTCCACGAGGTTCGCTCCGTATAAAATAGGAAACAGGGCCACGTTCGGCCAAACTGTCTAGAAAGTTAGTCAATTGCGAGAGGCGACGACTAGGAGACGAGGGTGAATCACCTCCGTCCATTTCAATATAAAATGTGATCCCTTACCTTTTAACTCCAGCCTTCGATATCGCTCCGGGCGTCTTCTAAATTCAAATCGCACTGTCACAGAACTGTAATCAACGCAGATAAACAACACAGAAACGTCGTCACGAGGAGAAACGAACTCGTCACTGGGCGGCACTCATCGGATTACTGAAGTGCTGAACTGCTGATTGCTGAACGAGCGAACCTTCCCGGCTCCAGTAAAGCGACACTAGCGCTCCTTCCAGCCATAACTTCCCTTTTTCCCTCTCTTTTTACAATTTCAAAAATTATTGTTTATTCGTCAATATAAACTGCTCAAGGTTTAATTGTAATTTATGTTTATTATTCAAAAAGTGGAGACTGAAGATAAACCTAACGAAAAGTATAAAATTTTACCTTGCATAAATATATCTATGAGTATAAATGGAATCCCGTTGCATACCCTTAAACGACTGAATTGAAATCTCCACACAAGACTGAAAAGACAGCAACAAACCGATGTTATAAATTATTGAAAAGACTACTTGACCCGCAATCAAAATTAGACATGAAAACAAAAGGACAAAACGTAAAAAAAGAAGGGAAAATTCAGAGGTAAGGTTGACTTGGGAAGTTGATGTCCGTGTGGATCGAAATCACGATAGCTCAAGGAGTAGAGCAGCGGCTTATCTAGCTGGAGTCTTGAGCTCAAATCCCACCTGTGACACTGTTTTTTTTTTTTTTATCCCAACCTAAACCTTAAATAAAGATTAATTAATTGAATTGAAAACAAACTTTTAATTTAGAACACCTCACTGAACACTGGTTATGACCAACCAAGTATTTCAATTACTAGCGTCTCCAATCAGACCAATCTAAAATTCTCCACCAAATTATAAAATGCACCTTTTCATGTTTTAAATTGCACTATTCAAAATGACACACGGGCACTTACTGGGTCTGTCTTCACTCGCGGGTTTATTGTTTGAGTCAATCAAACGCGTTTCGGCATTACGCCATCTTCAGTGATAAACTGTGTTGGTTATTTTATTATTATTTTATTTAAAAAATAAAAACTCAGCTATTGAATTTACACACTGAAACATCTCCTCGCCCGTATAACCATTTTTTTCCATGTAAAGCGACTCATCTATACAATGATCATGAGTCAGTAAGTGCGCCATACGGTTCTCAGCTTCTAATTCACAAATTAAAAAATACCTTCAGAACAGTATCCTTCTGTTAATAACAGTGCTGTGTTCAGAACCAAACCAACCACAAAGACATGAACATACCCAACACTAAAATAGAGATGAAGGACATCCAGTCAAAATTGTTGCACCCTGCCAAATAATACAAGACATTGCTCGGAGCTAACCTGTAAAAGCAAAAGTTGTCTCCTAAAAGTTGTCTTGTTGTGTCCAAAAGTTGTCTCCAGGGTCTCCTCTTCATGTTAGAGGCAGGAAAGCGATGGATAGTTCATTCTAGCCTTGCCGTTGATAAAGAAAATTAAAAAATACAGTTGTAATACAAAAATTTCTATCAATTTTAAATATATTTGATATATATAATACCTCACTTCTGTTGTATGGCCTGTTTTTATTTTTGTATTATCTTTTTTTTTGTTATTTTTTTACAATTATAGTTGATTGTTTTATGTTTGTTCTTAAGGCATGTATGGTTAACTTTTTTTCATCCCATTATTGTTATTTATATGCTTGAAACAAAAGTATATGCTTTATCTATTTTATTTTTAAGACACAGCTTAACATCGTCTCACATTAATTTTTTGGTATTGAAACAATATAAAATTAGTATACTCTGTTGTTACATTTTTACAATTTTTTTTTTCCCAAACAAATTCCTTGGATTTTGAGGCAAGATCACCAACCAGCCGCATTCGGGGCATTATTAAGTTTATAATTGCTTGGAATAATTCCCCTGGAAAGTCCCATAATGCGCTTTTCACACACATCGTGGAAGTTGGAACAAATGTTATTTTACAGATAACCACAATTAAACAACATGTAATGTATTTACATAATTTTTTTTTTAAATTATATTATGTACAAAAGTCATATTGCAAGCTGAGATATTAAAGGAATCAGAATTGTTTACATTTTATTTTTAATTCATCATCCAGATCCATATATATGTATATATATACAAATGGTTTCTTGTTGAAATATTACAGAAATTATTGAGTGAATTAAAATAATACTAATAATAATAAGGATTTTTAAAAAATGAAATAACAGTTTCTGGTTACTATTTTCTTATTTTATACATCTTTTTTTTTTTTAATTTGGATGACAAAAATTTTAACATACTTTCAACAAAAAAAAAACTTGTTAAAAAAATTCTCAAACACATAATGAGCCAAGAGATTTTGTTTTCAAAATGGAAACATCCACCCAATTATAATATAAAAATAAAAATTTCTAACCCCTTTTTATTTCACTTTTTTGACAAGTATTTTAACACACTCCTACTTTCAACTGAAGAGTTATTACTTTTAAACAAATCAACAAAAGTAGTAAATTTTAGGGATTTTTTTTTTTTTTTTTTGTTTGGTTGTATTGCCTCTGGTGTTTGAATGGAACACATCCCAATGATGTTTGGGCTGATTTCACTAATACTATTTACCGCCAAAGAAATTGCCTAGCCCACCTGCTGCTCCGCTTGCACCTTGTTGCAACTGCCTCATCATGTTTTGTAAACCGGGCATGCCACCTGGTCAAAATTGAAATGTTAACGACGTCCAAAAGCCAAATCGTGCAAAATGTGAACTTACCCATTTGTTGCAAGACCCGTGGGTCCATCATCTTGGCCATTTGTTGATTCAGCTTTGTCATTTGCACTTGGTTGACGTTCTTGGCCAGGTCACCGTTTTTGAAAAGTCCTTTGATCCCGCCCATTTTTTTAACAACTGCAGAAAACTTGGTGTATTGAGCTATTAAATCCTTCACTTCTTTTTCAGTAACTCCTGCGCCTTGCGCAACCCTTGTGACCCTTCCTTGCTGCTTGCTAAACAATTTTGCTCCATCTCTACCATCCAGTTCTGAAAATTTTCAATTACATCTTTAACATCCGCAGCAAATAATTGATACAAATTTTGTCTTAATTACAACAATATAACCCCTCAATAATTTTTTTTTTTTTTCTTTAGGACATTCAACAATTGTGTGAGGAATAAAAAAACTGATAACTAACCTTAAATAAATAGATCAACAAATACTGATAAACAGATCTAATAAAAAACATTTAAACCTGTAAATAAAATGCCAATGAACCACACTGATGGCCGATCTACCAGATACAAATAATTTTTCTGTGTATTTTTGTGGGGTTTCCATTACCTTTGCTACAGGAGGATGTAAGTAAACATCATTTACAAATAATATATCCATGGAAATGTTCACTCCACATTCCAGGGTCAAACTGTCCAATGCGTTTGGAGAACCAATCCCAAGTGTGGCCCTTACCTACTAAATAAATCTGAGGTACATACTCTAGGGGCCAGGGCCTCAACTTTAAGGTAACGAGGTAAGATACTCAACATTCAGCCTTATTAAAAAAATTTAAGAAACAACAAAATTAGTTCACACCTGTATGATCGCTACATCTGTTATAAGAAATATGCCGGGACACAGCCTGCCTGTCTCTTCCTTCAGTGCTGTTCGATACTGCGATATACGACTACTAAATATGAGTTGACATAAGAACTGAAAACATTCTGGACTCATATGATGTACAAATTTAGATGGCTGCTGAGACAGATCTCTTGTAACACTGTGTAACAACAGTCTTGTGACCAGGGGAGCTGATACTCCCTTATGTAAAAATAATTTCCACTTTCCTCTTTAAGGGCCGGCAAGAAAGAAGTGTTTTTACCTCTTCAGGAGGGGTTTAAAAGATTTTTTTTTAAATTAAGACAATTTTTAAGTCTATTTAAGTTACATTAAGTAACATTTTATTATTTATATATATTTTTTTAAATAAATAACAAACTTGATTCCATTTAAAAAATTAATAAATAAATTGTTCTTGGTTTGTTTTTTAAACGTACAAGGACTAGGTTGATGGGACACAGATTGGTACTAAACTTTGGTGATTTTATACTTCAAAATTTCAGAAATGTACCCGCCGCCACTTCTTGTAAATAGGCCCTGGTTGCGCCAAAAATATTTTTGAAAATTGAAACTTTTCCGTTTTTTAATATTTTTTATTTCACCGTACTACTTGCTCGAAATCAGCTATGTGAATACAACATTTTACGGCTTTTTTTTTTTTTTTTTTAATGTAGATTGTAATAAAAATATTCTAAAAGTTTAGCAATGACCAAAAGATTTCTAAAAAATATTTTTCAAGTAAACTAAGTCATAATTTTTTTGGCGTGTGAATTTAATATGAAATTTTGTTTTAGCACCCCTAGAGATTCCTAAATATAAATTTATGTTTGAATTTAAATTTATTGATTTTTTTTTCTTTGCGATTATTTCAATTTTTGAGAAGTGTTATTGGAATATCTTATTGAAATAGTTAAAATTAAAACACGTCTAAAACAATTTTAACGTCAAACAGACCAAGCAAAAAAAAAAGAGGAGCATAGCTTGTTACTCATAAAAATAAAAAATATTTCTATAAGAACATATATAAAATAAGAAAATATTTTTAAGATTTTTTTTTTTAATAAGTGGAGAGATGGTACTCGAAGGTCAATCTGGTAAAAAAAATATATATATTTCTAGTAAATGTACAAAATTATACATATATATACAGTTTTTTTATTGATTTTTTTTTTTTTTTGGGGGGGGGGGTTTCCATTATACGATGAAAAAATGGGCAAGCGGCTGGGGTTTCTCATCAACATCAACAACCCTCTTTGTTGACACCTCTTCATTCGCTGTTGCTGACTGTTTTTTTCAACACTTTTCACGGTTATCACCAGCATAAAATTAACGTTTAAATGCTAAAATTTGATTTGTCTGCTACAAATGATTTTTTTTAAATAGTAAACTGTTTTATCAATAAAAAAATAAAAAAGAAGAAGAAGGGTGCAATACAAAGTAAAGAAAAAAGACTAATACAAACAAGGTTATAAGAAAATATACCAAGCTCCTGAAAATGAAATTTAATATTCAAAACATTCATCCTCTTGAAGAATAAAAGCCTGGCATTGTTTCTAAACAGATTTTTAGACTCTTATCTTAAGAGCAAAAGCATCCTGATTCCTATCTATAAGGTTGGGCCAAACAGAATAGACTTCATTTTTAAGAGATCCCCTATTTTATTTAATGATAAAACTTTTTTTTACTTTTTTTACTCAATGTCTAGTGGTTTAAAATGTACAAAAATTGTATCTTTATTGAAGGGCCTATGGAAATATGCCTGTTATGAGAGGTGCCCGCTGTAAAGGGTTGTTGGTTAATAGAAGTTTCACCGTACTTAATATATCAAGCAAGTATGAAGGGAAACTGCAAAACTTGTTCAAAAAATAGCAAAAACCGAAACATTAACATACCTCCATCATTCATACTGTCCATGATCGTCATGAGCTTTTTCAGTCTTGCCATTGACTCTTGTTCCGATCCTTTAGATAAAAAGTCTTGACTAAAACCAGGGATCATTCCCTAAAACATGAAATTTAATTATCGACCTAGGACTTTCAAAATAATGCCAATAATAATACTATACCATGATTTGCGAAAAAGGCCCCATTTTCATTATGTTCTGGAACTGTTCGTACATGTCTCTTAGAGTGAATTGGCCGTGTTTAATTTTCTCGATGAGTTCCTCGTTATCATCCAGCTTGAGTTCATTCACTCTGTCGAGCAGTCCTTCGATATCACCCATGCCAAGGAGTTTAGAGACAAAGGGCTTTGTCTTAAAAGGCTCTAAGTCATCTATATGTTCCCCAGTACCAATGAAAATAATTGGCGACTTTGTTGCAGCAACACTAACAAAATCAAAAAGTATTAATTGAATTATACGTATCAATTTATATTTTTTAATAAGAAAGACATTTAAAAAAAAAATACACTTACGCTGAAAGCGCACCACCACCTTTTGCATGGCCATCTAACTTTGTAATAATGACAGCACCTACGTCTACTTTTTCTTTGAAAGCTTTTGCTTGTGCTTCACAAGCCTGACCAATGGTTGCATCCATAACAAAAATAATGTTATCCGGACTCTAGAAAAATATGAAAAAAATAATAAAATGTATACAGAAAAAAATTGATATAATCCTTACAATTGCATTTGAAACTTGTAACATTTCCTCGAAAAGAGATTCTTCCTGTTTATGCCTACCAGAGGTATCAACGATAATAATTTCAAATCCGTCTTTTTTGAAAAGATTAACACCATCGTTCGCTATGACCACGGGATCAACTTCGGTATAGCTACCATAAAATGGTATCCTGGCTTTTGTTGCATTTTGCTTCAACTGGTCATAAGCACCAGCACGGAAAGTATCAGCACAGACCAAGCAGGCTTTCCAATTCTTTTTTAAATAATGGTAAGCAAGCTTTGTACACGTTGTTGTTTTACCGGAACCCTGGAGACCGACGAACATGATGACATTGGCTCTGCCTTTTGTCGGCTGAAACGCTTTCACACCGGGGTCCACCAACTTTAAACAAATGAGACTTCAATTCATTTTCAATCCTACGGTAAAATTTAATAAATAAATACCTTGATTAATTCCCTGTAAACTGCAGTCTGTATCATCCGTCGTTTATTGAGCCCACCGGCCATCTCCTCAAAGTCGATGACAGCCCTAACATTTTCTCTCAAGGTTTTGACAAGTCTTATGTTCACATCTGCTTCTATAAGTGCTGCACACACCTCTTTCAGCATAGAATTTAAGACCTAAAATTAAAAATTTACAGCGTATTTAATTTTAAAATTATTCATTAATTTAAAAAAATTGGTAAACAATTTTATGTTTAACATTACAATAATAAAATATTAAAATAAAAATTTAATAGTACTAGTACTACTGGTGCTGAACTGACACTAGGTCACTTATTGGGCCTAGCTTCATTCGCGGGATTGTTGAACTACTCACAACTTGCACCGCCTTCTCTGGGGAACTACGGATAGACCCAGTAAATGACTTAGTACCGCGTAAGTTCACTAACTCGCAGACCAACACACAGAATACACTCTAATACCACTGGATTGTACTAAGCAAATTAAAATAGTTAACTGGTAGGTGGAAAGGGGGCCGCAGTAACCGAGTGGTTAGCGTGAGACTGGCCCTTTTTTCACGATACCCATCCCCCCCCCCAAAAAAAAAAACGAATAAGCAATAAATAATTACAATAGTCTGGCTAGATATGCAAAGCTCATGACGCCATTAATTTAAAAAAAAAAATTAATTAATAGAAAACTGGTCATCAGTGTCAAAATGTTAAATTAAATATAATTTCAACTTCTTTAAAGTAAAAATTACTTAAAAAACTTGTGAGATTTCCCTACTGTGGTCTTTGCAGTGATGAATCTGTTTAAAGGTGGTTATTATTTCATTGTATTGCCAAGAGTGGAAGAATCAATAATAATAAACTGATCAAAAATGAATAGGGATCTTTGTAATTTATTCTTATTCTATTTATTTTAATTAACCGATATATTCTTGTTAGAAATGTGTGATGTTTAGTGACCCTTAGTAGTCAATGATTATTAGGATGCAGTCTGGTGTGAAGTAAGTTTCAAAAAAACATTTTCTTTATCGTGCCAACATTTCGATCATTATTGAGATTTACAAACATTGTTTAGATTTTACAAATAGATATAGGATGTGAAAAAAAATTATACGATGCTAAAAAAAAATTTATATAAAAAAAACGAATTTATACAATGCTAGAAAATTTTAGATTTTAAAAAATTTGTGGTGGTTAGTGACGCTCAGTCAATGATTATTCACAGATAGTTAGATGTGGTCTGGTGTGGTGTAGGCTTTAGGAAAACTGACCGCATCTCATGATCTTCAAATAATATTGACTAACCGTCAATAAACACCACACTTTTTTTAATCTAAAATTTTTTAGAATTATATAAATTTTTCTTTTTTTTTTTTTATCACATCCTACAGGTATTTGTAAAATCCCCTTGAAGATGATCTCAATAAAGATCGAAACGTTGGCACGATAAAGAAAATGTTTTTCTAAAATCTACGTCACACCAGACAGCATCTCACGATCTCGGAATAATTATATTATTGTAAGTTGGATAAAACAAAATATAAAATATAAACTATAAATGAACAAACGTTACATCCTCATTTTAATGGATTTGCTTAAGAAGAGTAAACGTGGCGCATGACTTTTTACAAACAAACACCGTTTGTTGATTTTTCTCCATTTTGATCCACTTGTATTCTCTTTAAACGTGGAAAGATATCATCTTGGAAAAGAAGTTCTGAATATTGTTGTCAGAATGAGTTGTCAAGGCAAGTGGATATCGCAGAGGCAGTTGGCATTTTTCAAAGCTTTAGACTAATTCCAAAAGTCTGGAAGTGCCAACAGGAAGCCTAGTTGCTCTCAGCGCATTATGATAGTAAGGGAGGACAGAAATATTGCCATCGCTGTAAGACAAGACGGGCCTGTCAATTTCAAATTAAGTACAAGATGTTTTGGCAAGGCCAATCAACACACACAATTGTGGGAAGTTGGCCTCACATCGTTTGCCCCTTCGAAACGTCCTGTAACAACACCCCTCCACCAGAAACTCAGGAGAATATGGTGCATCAAGAGAGAACACCAGTTGTAACGGTGTTCTATTTACTGATGAGCCGCATTTCTGTCTGTACTGGCAAGTGCCAAAAAATCTACCAAGAACATGGTATGCGTACAATTCCCCAATTTGTGCTCAATTCAGTCCAGTTTGGAAAAGGGGGTGTAATGGTCTGGGTTGAGATTTACCCTGGAAGGCGAACCGAATTCATATTGTTGAAGGCAACCTCACCCAATTATGGAGGAATACATCCCACAAACAGGGATTTTCAATTTCTGGATGACAATCATCGATGTTTAGAAAACCTGGGAATTTCCCATCTGCCCCTTTCCACCATTGTCTCCAGACGGCAATCCCATTGAGAACATGAGGGATGCTTTGCGGAAAAAATCGCGTTTTGATCATCAGCTACCGGTTAACCTGCAACAACTGAGTGCAGTGTTGCGACATGGACGAATGAAATTCCTTATGTAATTAGTGACAGAAGCCATTATACACAACATTAATTGTTTAAAAAATATTGTCAATGAACAAAATTATAGAATTAAAGCCTTTTATTTTTCAATCTCTTAATTAAAATTTCCTTCAGTAAAAATCAATGATTTGTAATAAATTTTAATGTAATCCTAAGAATAAAAATGCTATGGAAAGTGAATCCTACAAAAGTAGAAAGATCCCTACTTATTTTTGATCAGTTTATATATGCTGTGATCAATACATCTGACGAGAAAGCGATGTCAAAATGCTTTCAAATCTGATGAGCATATCATTGCAATTGTCTCAATATTGGCCGTTCATATACGAAAATGAGACTAGCAGGAATAAGCTTTTAGCAGTTAATTAACATTTGACAGTGTCAATATCGAAAATAGTTGGAAAACCATTCCAAAATTTGACAGGGTTGATTGAAAGGCCGAGTTGAAAATCGACTTTATTTACTCACCTCCTCATTAATAATGGTTGCATTGCTCAAGGATCGGAGAGCGGAAGTTATCTTCCGCCCTAAATCGGCTAACACCATCTCGAAGAATAGGGTTTTTTTGTTGTTGTTTTTCTTTCAGGGGCGTACAATCAAATTCGATGATCTATTCAAAAACTGGACAGTTTTGGACAAGTAAATCAGGAGAGTCTGCGTGTGAATGGAAGGTTAAAAACATCATCCGACAGCTGTTAACACGAGACGGATCGCCAACTCGGCGAATTCTGCGTTCTGACGGCAAAACCCTCCTAGAGCGAGGGTCGCACAGATGGTGACGCACTAACGGAACCTACATCAACTTCAAAGAACGAGATCCTTAAAATATTTCAAAGTCATTTCATGTATTTGGCTTTTCACCATTGGCTTTTTGTATTTGTTAATTGTTTCTTTTGTTATAAACCGTTTATTCAGCCAAGTTCAAGCAAACAAAACATATAATATAAGCAAAATATCAATAACTGTGGAAAATGGCAAAACGTCCAATTTTGCTTTTTCGTATTTTCTAATTTCAGGACTTTTTACATTTCTTAAGTGTTTCTTTTAAATTAAACTGTTTATTTTGCCTACTCTAATCGAATGGAATGCATAATTTATATAAAATATTGATAAATGTTGAACAATAGAAAAAGGGGCAAAACTGGCAAATTTGCCAGGACTCTACGTTGTCAATAGTTTTATTTGTTATAAACTGTTCATTTTACCCAGTCCAAGCGAATAGAATGTACAATATATAAAATATCTATAAATGGGTAAAATAGAAAAAAATGGGGGGGGGGCAAAACTGATAGTTTGCTAAAATTCTTTACTTTGTTCGTTTCTTTTGTCGAAGAAAGTTGAGTAAATTTACAGTTGGTGATTGGATTGTGTTGAACATTTAACATATCTTAAAAAAAAACGCAAAATATTAATTTGAAATTGCAAGACAAATGCCAAAGCCCATTTGTAGTTGTAGCCAAAAACATAGTAAATCAGGTCTGTTTTGCCTTAGAATATATAAATGATCATCAAAAAATAAGAAAGGCATACAACTGGTACTTAAAGCAAGTCACCTATTATAAATAAGCTACATCCTAATACTCATTGTTTATTGCAATTTATACAAATCTGACTCTTTAAAATTTCATTTTGTTTTTAATTTCAAAATCCATATTAAAAAAACGAAATAAAAAGGCCTGTGGTGGAGGATTCTATATTTGTTTTGTTATCCCAAGTATATGGCCCTTGCCTTGAGGAGATATGGTCTTGCATATCCATATCTGGCCTCTTTTTTTTTTTTTTTTTTTTTTTCTTTTAAAGATTTTAATATTTTCCAGGGTATAAGCGTTGATGGCAGGTTTCTGCTTGAAAGACAGAAGTGTCCTTCTTTAATGAGTTTGATTGCTCAAGTTTTTAGCTTGTACCATATCTTTGTATCTGATGCTCTCCTGTGTTCTTCCTATCCTTTATAGATCATTGAGATTTTATATGATGTTGTAAAGAATGTTTTCAGGATCATATAGTCAGTCCCCACTTATAAGAATGGTTATATGCCCAAATTGTTTAGTTCCTATCCAATTCTTGTAGCATAAATGAGCTTTTCCCAGCCTCCTTGTATATTTCCAGGTGTGGTAAATTTAGCAGAGTTTCTAAAGCATTTGTAAGATTTGTTCTTATTCCCATGTGATACATAGGTTTGCAGGTCTTTGTATGCTAGCTAATGCTGTAGGTACTTTTTGTCTACCTTTTTGGGTCCAACAGATTAATGATCCATGAGTTATACTGGGTCTCATTACACCAGAATCAGTTACATTCAAATTAATTTTTTATTATTAATTATTATTATTAAATATTATCTGGATTAAATGTGAATAAGATAGATTTTTAAGTTGCCTGTCGATTGAAGAAGATTAAAAAAAAAATTAACTTAAATGCTTAAAGTTATGAGCCAAAACGATCGATAAAAATTCCTGTCAACACTGGCGAGTGTCGATCGAGAATTGATGGGATGCCCAGCCGGTTTGTAAAATGACAAAATATAAGTTTTGAGAAACCCGACCCCCCTGGAAACCCGGCGCAAAATTTTGCGAATAATCCAAATTTTCAGTTATAAACGGCACAAAACCGGGTTTTTGGGCAGTGTTTTCCGTTTCGTCGTTTCGATTGGATTTATTTGTATAAAAAAGACTATGTCAGTGGAACCTTCCTCGTATCCAGACAAGTTAAATCAATAATCAAAAGAAAATTGGAGGAATTATGAGAGACAGCAATTTTTAAAGGCAAGCGAGAAAGGCCCTGTTGACTATGTCGGTAAGCGTTTGGAAAGACTGCGATTAAAACCCTTATCAACAAGTGTCAAATAATTGGATTTTTTACAGGAACCGGAAGACCTCCTTAAGGTAAGTCGACCCTGTAGCCTATGACATTTATTATAATAGTTTTTCAACAGTCGTTCCATCCGCCTGAAGAGGTCGAGAATGTGAGGGTCGTGGTCAGGGTCAGGCCGTTGAATAGGAAGGAAATTGAGTCCGGTTTCTCTTCGATCGTCACTGTGAATCGCATTAATGGCAGCATCAGTGTCAAGCATCCTCAGGGTGGGCCGCAGGACCTGCCCAAAGTCTTCACCTATGATATCGTCTTTGATACCGACTCAAAACAGGTAAAGGGTTTTACTGCAAAATTTATTGAGGTCTGTGAGGCGATGATCATCTCTGATCTGCTCATTCAGGTTTTGCCATCTTCAGTGGTTCGTCTGTGTTTTTAAATCAATCATTCATTTGTTTTTCTATCAATTTTCCATGTCTGAATCTGAACGATTAGCTGAAGTAACTAACTGCATAGTTATATCTGGCGAAACATCTGGCACTTTATTTTTCCTTAGCTCCAGTCAATTTGTTCATCCCTTTTAGCCTATCAAAAATGGAAAGCATTCATTTATTGAAATGTATGGTCCGTTTTTGTCCTTTTTCAATTACATGTATATTCCTTCAAGTTGTTTACATCTTATTCATACAATTACGATTCCTAATTTCATAGCCCTAATTTTTATTTTTTGCAACACCTAACACTCCAACAGGAAGGAAAACTGGCACAACTGAAGGGAAAATGGATAAAAAGCATAGGCTAGTTAATGAACTACACTCAGTTTAGTTTATTATTTAGTTAAAGATTTTAGTTGAGATAAAAAAGTCAGTGGCACGAGCGGGATTTGAACCCATGATTTTTGGCTTGATACACTGCTGCTGTACCACTTGAGCTATTGTGACCTCAATCCACTCAGACGCCAACTTCCCATATCAACCGCACCTTTTTTCTCTCCTCCTTTTTGCCATTTTTCCACGTGCCATTGAATTTTTTATCTTTTATCTGACAAAACTGACATTAATATTTATGAAGTACAAGACAGAGCAACCACTGATGATAACGAAATACTGCCTGGCAAAACCTGAGTAGTTCGACCATGATGATCACTGATCAAGTTTAAAATATAAAAAATTTTATCCCAAGCTTTTATTTATTTAAAAACAATATTTTTTGTATATTTTAATGGTCTTTTTTTTTTCATAAATGTTAGATGGATGTGTACAACGAGACAGCAAGGCCAATTGTCGAAAAGGTTCTTGCCGGATACAATGGTACGATATTTGCATACGGTCAAACAGGAACAGGGAAAACCTTTACAATGGAAGGCGTCAATACTGAGCCTGAGCTGCGAGGAGTCATCCCAAACTCTTTTGCCCATCTCTTTGGCCAAATAGCAAAATCGAACGAGGAGACGAAGTATGATTTTATGTTGTTTAATTTTTGTGTTGGTAGAGGGGGCGAGAAAAATTAATTTTCAATTACCAAGACAGTATTTTTAAATATGTATTAAAATTTTATATTCAAGTGAAGAAACCATGGTGATTGTTTAGGTCTTTGATTATTTTTTTGTGTTTATTGAAGCCTCAATTTTGTCTTTAATTAAAAATGGGACTTTTGGATAAAGAGCTGCGTACATGTGTTGCAATCGAACAAGGAATCCATGATTATTTTTACTTGAACAAAAAGTCCAAGTCAAAAGTTAAAAAAAATTGCAAACACGCACAGCAAAGGTTTATAGGATGTAAACCAAATAAATCTTTATATCTATCTTTAATTATTCTATTTCTTTGTAGGTTCCTTGTAAGGGTGTCATATTATGAGATATACAACGAAGAAGTTAGGGACCTGCTCACATCAAATTCCTCAGCAAGCCTTGAGGTCAAAGAAAGACCAGATGTTGGTGTATTTATAAAAAACCTGACCACTTATGTTGTCAACAATGCAGACGATATGGACCGAATCATGACGATCGGCAACAAAAATCGTAAGTACAAAAATTAATACAACTTATAGATCAAAGCTGGGGAATTTTTTACCAACATAGTGCAAGGTTTTTTATAACATAGTCACAATCGCAAAGTATTTATATAGTAAGTAGGATAGATAACAATACAGCTTGAGTCTTTGTTATTCCTTGGATAAATTTACAATAGGAATGCCAAAGTTTTTCAAACATATAATTAATTTTTTTTAAAATAATTTGCCAACCCTTATTGCATTCAGGAGTAGTTGGTGCTACGGCGATGAACATAGAAAGTTCGCGATCGCATGCCATTTTCACGATAACGGTTGAAACATCTGTCCTTGGCATCGACAATCAGCACCATGTCAAAATGGGCCGTCTGCACCTTGTCGATTTGGCAGTGAGTATTCTTTTTGGAACTGTATTTCTGTAGTTCAAGTTGTTTTATTTTGTCTAGCCCATGAGTATTACAATTCTTACCATTTTAAAAAATAATCACCTGGTTTTATTATTTTATTTTTTTCTTCTTCAGCAATATGGATCAGTTCATTTGGCACTTTTAAAAGCTTTTTATCGCACTTCTAGGCTTCTTAAAGGAATACCTAGCTTAATGAGCAATGGATCCCTTTGGGTAAAGAATTTGCGAGGGATTTATATTTATTATACACATTTTTTATTTATTTATTTATGGAATATGGATATAAGTATTTATTTGTAAAGTTTGCTTTATTATATTTCTTTATTAAATTGTGTTAGAAATTAACCTTTTTAATAGATTTATTATATTTATTTATTTTGCAATAATACATGTTGATCAAGAACTAGGTAAAGTTTATACAAAAGTATATATTAGTATTTAAATTTATTTATGGATATTTAGGTATCCATGGCACCATTTCTAATTTTGGGGGGAGGGGACACTTTTTTGGTATCAATTTTTATTTTAAAAAAATAATAAAATTTAAAAAAAATGTTCAACACACTACTTATATTGGCTTGGAATCTTTGGAATGATTCTCAAAAGCTGGATTACAAAATAAAATTTTGAAGAGGTTGTTTTTGAGTTTTGAGAATTTAAAATTTTGTTCAAAGGGGTCGGAGAGGCAGAGTAAGACAGGAGCCGTAGGCCAACGTTTGAAAGAAGCCACAAAGATAAACCTGTCACTGTCCACACTTGGGAACGTCATATCTGCTCTCGTCGATGGCAAATGTACCCATATCCCATACCGGAATTCCAAGCTGACACGGATCCTGCAGGATTCCCTGGGTGGGAATGCAAAAACGGTCATGGTTGGTGAATTTTTTATTTTCATTTTTGTGACAGTCGTTATTTAAAACTTTTTGAAATTTCTAGTGTGCTACAATCGGTCCGGCGTCTTACAACTACGACGAGACGATTAGCACACTCAGATATGCGAGCAGGGCGAAGAATATCTGCAACAGGGCCAGAGTCAATGAGAACCCGAAGGATGCACTGCTCCGACATTTCCAGTCTCAGATACAAGAGCTTAAAAAACAACTTGCTCAACAAAGTGTAGACGGTAATAACTGAATAATTAATTGACCGAATGTTTTTTGTTAAAACATTGTAATCATCTTTCAGGAGGTGAGGTAATAGCTGAAGAAGAGTCGACTGAAGAAGAAGAGCCCCCTGAGGATTTAAATAACTTAAAAGAAAAAAACAAGGATTCAAAGTCTGACACCTCTTTTGACAAGGAAACATACAAATTGAAAGAAATTAATGACTTAGAACTTGAGAAAACAAAGTAAGCCTATTTTAAAATAAAAATAAAAACCTAAGATAACATGTAAAAGTTACCTAATACCCTTTTGTTCCTCCCAACCCCATTTATTAGAAGTGAAACAGTCGCACTAAAAGAGAAATTGGAAAATCTGGAGAGGAAGATACTAGTAGGTGGTGAAAACCTACTGGAGAAGGCCGAAGAGCAAGAACACCTTTTGGAATCTTCTGCAAAAGAATTGGAAGAGAGGGTGCGAAGAGAAATGGAATTGCGCCATCAGATCGAAGAGAGAGAAGTATATAATGTTTTATTTTCTTGACTAATTTTTAAATTAAATTACAGAGTACTGTTGGGTGATAAATCTGTTTCTTCATAGTTTTCAATCATGTGTATCATTCTTAGATCTACTTCATCATTAATTTATTTCAGTGGATATCTGCATATTTTTTTTGTACTAGTTTATTTTCCCTTTATGGATTTTATAAACAGAAACAAAATTAAAAGGCGAAAACCGATAGTTTTTAGTTCTTTGCAATAATAATTAATATTGCATGACAGATTCAGAAAATGCCATTAGGTCTTTTAACGTATTTATTTATTTATTTGATGTAGAAACAGATAATTTCTTTATTTAAATAAAAATATTGTAATTTTTTAATTCGGGATTCATCTTATATGCTAGGCTAAAATATATGTCCATTTTTTCATTCTGAAAGGCTGAAAGAATCGACATAGAAGAGAAATACTCATCCCTACAAGAAGAAGCTGTAGGACTTACAAAGAAGATAAGGAAAGTCTCCGCGCTTCTCACATCAGCCAAAGACGAACTGAAGGACATCAGGCAGGAGAACCAGAGGGAGATGGAAGGGCTTTTGGACAATGTGAGGGCGCTCACTAAAGAGCTCGCCTTGCAGGAAACCATCGAAAAAATGTTCATACCAGACTCGTACCGGGTATGTTTCAACGTCCTTGCCATTTATTATCGGTTTTTAATCAATATGTTCTATCGTTATAGGAGCTAATAGAGAAGCATGCCTCTTGGAATGAAGACATCGGAGAATGGGAGCTGAAGTGTGTCGCTTATACTGGCAATAATATGAAAAAGGCCGATATGTCAGAACAGACAGCAGTTAAAGTTGCTGTAAGTATAAAATATCAACTCATATCAAAAAAATTTTATTAAAGTTCTAAGTTAAAAAGAAACTTTGAGATGTTAAAAAACTAGTATGATAAGCCTCACCTTTTTAATTTCTTAACCCTTCATCCCCTCCATCAGGGTTTAGCTCCTATTAGTTCAGTTATCAACAGCTAGATCAATTCAGCATCCAACACATGCAACCTTCATACCCATGTTCATTCTAAAATGCATTCTATTTAGATACTGTTCATCCAATCATCCAATTAGGATGGGGAGTACTCGATATTCTTCCATCACCCCTTTTCATCATTATATAACTAACCTATTTGAGGGTTGATGAGTACCAATACATTGTCATTGGCCTTCTCAAACCACACATTCACTCTTACCAAGTTCATTCACACTAATAAATACATTCACTTGCTATTTACGCTAGATTCATAAAAAAACTTATTTGATTCAATTTTTGATAATCTTTTCAAATCTCCCTTCTTGTTATTCTAGCACCATTTCTTTACCTGATGGGTGCTTCTCTCACCTACTTTCTTATCAGTCCTACACCAACTAGCATGCAGTGCTTATGGTTCTTAATTATGAGATTTGTTGATGATCAAGATTTTAAGGGTGGAGGAGAAATGGATGAAGGTGAGGTGCACTCAAAGGACAAGCAGCAACCGTCCAACCTGTGTGAACTGCAGCAGAGTGCATACTGCCCTCTCTGTTGTTGCCCAGCCCTTGAAGAGAAAAGAGAAATTCTAAACTTGAAGATGGTTGAAAGGGCTTCCTACTGGGAGGCCAGGCATCTAATATGTACTAAGCCTGTAAAAGAAAAATTCTGTAACCATGAGATTCAAAGCCACCATCAAATCATAGATAGCTACCATCTCCTCTGCGACCGTTGTAGAGGACAGGGAAGTTTCAACACCCCAAAAAGAGAGCAGGAAAAGAACGTCCTCCTCTCAAATATCATTAGCGGAGGATAAACTGGTGTTTTAGCCCTCAACACTGCCATCAGGTGTCCCCATCAAGGGCCATCTTTGGCAGTGTCGTCTTCAATGGAGGAACTGATGGTATTCAGGGAAACCAGGGTTACACATCTAGGAATTGGAGGCCTCTGTAACCATTCTTATATAGAAAAACAAAATAGAAGGAATGCCCTAATCCAACTTGTGTAAAGAGAACAAATCAAAAAGTGACAAAGGGCAGTAGAATTACAAAGCAATTGGAAACAAGAAATATATATTGCACGTCTTTGCCAGGGAAAATGTACCGATGACATTTATCCTCCAGGACCTGCATCTGCCCAGGGGTGCATTTTCCAAGTTGAGAGGGTACCAAACCTTACCAAGAGAGGAAAAGCCCGATCTGGATGGTAGGTTCATGTACATATAAATAATACAGTCAGGCAATTGCAGCCCAGGTGGCAGCGGTGTGCCTCATGCTGAATTCTACCCCTTCCGCCAGACTGTCTATTGCATGGCAGTGAGGTTTCTGCCATAATCAAGTGTCTCCCCCAGACGATTATGGTGTTTGGTTATTTCAATGCACAGTGAGGTTGCTGCCGCCCAACAACATACGCCACAGAATAGGGTCTCCTAGGGGCAGCAACCCTAGGGTGTGTATAGTGTTAGCGTGCGTATGTCAGGTGTGTGTGTGTGTGTGTGTGTGTGTGTGTGTGTGTGTTTGTGTTTTGGTTTCTAATTGCAACTTGCATATTATTGGCCATTATTTTTAAATTTATTTATAACACCTGGAATTTGCGCACTTTCACAGCTCTTTTTTTTTTAAATTTATGCAATTCCTTTTTCTTTTAAGGGGAGTATAAACGTGATGCCAGCTTTTCATTTCTATATTGACATGATGTTTGTGAGGAAATGCTTGCCTAATAAGAACATCGGAGTGCGACCAGTCAATGAGAACATATGTTTGGCATTTTTAAAAAATGTTGACAATTAAATAACCCACCCGTCCCACCATAATAATAAAAAAACTGTTAAAATGCTTCTTTTCTTCTTCTTCTTCTTTTTTTTTTTTTTTTTTTTTTTTTTTTTTTTTTTTTAATTGCATTTTAGTAGAATTAAGCATGTGGAATTAAGGAGTTTTTTCAACCCCCAGGAAGTGATACCAGATCTCTCGAAAGTCTACCTTTCGTACAGCACCGAGAGAGTGATGACTGCGAAGCAGAGAGTGAAATCCAGCAGGACATACTTGGGCAGCCACAGCTAGTCACAGAAGGTTGTCCATACACCCCTAAACATCTAGTCACATTGCAAAAGACATTCCATAAGCGCTTTGATTTGATTTATGAGTTTTTTTAATGTATATTATTTGTTGGATTAAATTTGTTTATTTTTGTTTTTGTTATTTTTGTAATTAAATTCTATATTGAAAGTATTTTAAGTAACACAATATTTGAAAAGCTGGCTTATTCTATTGATTAAATAAATTGGGAGATTATTTATGACATCATTATTAAACATTATTTTTTTACCCTCCTCGTAGCAAACCAAAAGGTACAACATACAAATTACAAGAAGAAAGAAGTCTAAGAAATAAGAATTAAAAAAAAAACCTTATCAAATTTTATTCAAAGAAAAAAGAAAAGTTCTAAACCTTTTATGGATTTTTTTAATGTATACAGAGTAATGAGTTTATAAGACATTATTTATTTAATCCAGGAACCACAGTATTTGTACGTCAGATGGTATTTTGCCATTTTCATGAGGTGTGTGCATGTTTTTCTTGCATAAATAAAATGAGATTGATAGAAAAATACCTTCTGCACAGGAGAATTGTGTTCAAATATGGCCGCGAATCCGTTTACAATAATAAAATTTCTAGAGGAAACTGGTGTAATTATGTATATAAATATTTTTTGTTCATTGCAGATAATCTTATTATTGTATATACATTAAATATGGTGATATATTTTTTTAATTCTTACATCAGAATGTATTTATGTGCACAAATGTGTGTGCAATAAAAGAGTACATTTTAAAATGGGTGAGAGAGCATGTGAAGATTAAAACAATTAGTTTACTGAAACGACATTGTCAAAGCTGCTTGAGCCAAAATTTGGTGGTGGTATGAATTTGGTTCTGATCCCAAAACCGCAAAATGGGTGATTCTCACAGCTTGTCACAAAAATCATAGGCTCGGCTATGCACATATGTGTACACAAGTACATTATGGGCAAAATTGAGCCTATATCAATCAATCAACCAACCAATAATGACAATGGAGTTACGAAATATACAATTTATTTTAACAGGAACTGTGGTTGGAATTTTGGAAGTAAGCAGCAAGAAAAAAAAAAAAAAAATTCAACAATTCTCAATTACATTTTTACAAATAAGGTTCAAAATTGTCAAAAGATGCATTTTTAAAAAGAAAACTAGGCTGGTGAGGGGTGGCTGATGCTTTCTGAAATCAATCTCATTAAAAAGAAAATGACTATTTCCTGAAAAGAAACCCAAGAAATTTGAAAACTCAACGACCAAAAAAAAAAGTAAAAAATTTTCATTAATTTCTAAGATGAAAAAAAAATTCCTTTCAAACTCTTGCTAATACTTTGATAAAGAGCTATAAGCTTGAAATCTGGAATGCTGAAAAAAAATGAGTAGGACCTATCTTTTTAAAAAGATTTTGCTATGTCAATATTATTTAATTTTATCCTGCCAACTAACTTCCCATGTTTCTGGATTTATTTAAATAATTTTATACACCGTGCTCTATGTATGGGATGTATGTTGTGACATGCAAATTTTTCAATTTACTTCATATCACAGTTAATTAAGGTTTTTAGTTGAGATAAAAAAAGTCAATGGCACGAGTGGGATTTGAACCCATGATCTTCAGCTAGATTCGCCGCTGCTCTACCACTTGAGTTATCGTGACCTCTATTTCTATGACACTCAATTTATTTCATATCCTTTTTCATGCCATTGCACATAAATAAAACAATTTTGTGCTTAGTAAATGCTTTACTTCAATTTTATTGAAAATTTAATATTTAATTAATGTAATTTGAATGTTTAGAATTACTTCTTTTTGTGTTATTTATGCTTTGTGAATTTTGTTTGTTTTGAAAGGATGGACTTGGAACTCAGTTCATGATGTCAGCAAGGGGCGTTAATCAGCAATCAGCAGTGCTGAGATGCTTCTTTGTCGAACCTCTCTTAGGTTATTAGTTACATTTTGTTTAGTTTTAATTTGACTTATCTATCAAAACTAGATAGGTCTATTTAGTAAGTAAGGAGAACCTGTTTACTTTGGAAAATGCCAGTTTCCTTCATGAACTTTTAGGCGTACCCGGAAAAGCAACAAATTCGCTTACAATTTGAACATGGAAACAAAGGAAATCAGCAATGACTCTTTGGTATCAGAGTCAAAATCGAGTTCGCTCATTTCCAGGCTGGACTCTCGTCAGGATTCGGTTAGTTTTATTTTAAAGGTTTAATTTTAGGACGGAATCGATAACTTTGTTTAATGCAACAGGTCAGCATGAATACAAGCCAAGCGACATCGTTGAGTTTGTCGTCCAGCTCACCGTCTTCAAGCAACGCTGTATCAACTCTTGAGAACAAATCTAAGTCGAAAGTAAGTTGGATTTCATGATACGATGACCTATGTTCGTTCATTGCGTGGTGGGATTTTTCAACATGCCAGTGAACGCTCAACTGCATCAACAGTTTTAAGGAGTTTTAATTATAATGACGAGCTGGGTTATCGACCTGCTGTAAACATGAAGTTTTTCTGAGTGTCTGAGCGGAAGAGGTCAACACAGAGAAAAACTTCCTTTCGGTTTTTGCCAACTTTCAACAGTTTCTATACTGTCATCTTCGGGGCGTTTTATTATCACATTAAAAAAATTAAAAACATGAAAAAACAATTGCACAAAAATGTAAAATTTTATATATCTTACTTAATCCTTAATGGGGAAATAAAAAGACATGGTGCCGTGGGCACAGAAGTGCATTACGCTTTTTTGGTGCTCAGCATCTAAACATTTAAAATTTAATTACTTAATAATTAAGAAATTACAACTATAGGTACATGTGGTTCAGAAAAGGTTACCTTTTATTACATTTAAATTTTACATTATGATCATGACAGCTTTTAATTATATTAAATTAAAATATATCATTAAGGTGGGTAGTTCGTGATTTATTTTTGCAATAGAAGCATTACAATATTAATTATTTTAAGGGCATTTTAACGGCTAAGATCATTTTATGCCCTAATATCAAAACCTTCTTAGTGATTATTTGGAGATTGTACGATGCGATCTGGTGTGGCCGTAGGACCATGGGTTTTAAAGAAAGATTTTCTTTATTGTGCCAACGTTTTGATCTTTATTGAGATCATCTTCAGGGCCACGGATTTATAAACATTGTTTACATTTTACAAATACATATAGGATGCGGGGAATTTATACAATGCTAAAAAATTTTAGTTTCGCTTGAAGTATTTGTACTCGCTCAAAGTGTTTGTTCCCTGTGTATATACGTCATTGTTGTGTGTCTGTGTTGAGAGTACCAATGAGATATTGATGTTTTATGTTTGTATATACAGTCTTTTAGATGAAAGGAGACAGTGGGGAAAAATGGGTAATGGTTTGGCCTGATTATCCTTTTAGGATTGTAGGATAATTAAGGATAGGAAAGCAAATGGTTGAAGAATTAGACGATGTAGAAATGTAACGATTGTTTTATATGTTTTGTGTGATGTGATGATGCCGTGTTTATCTCTGTTGATGTAAACCATTTTTAAAAGGTTAGTTTTATGTTTTGTTCTGTGTTTAATATTTTTGGGTTGTTGAAGTCGAAATTGTGTTGGAGTTCAAAATGGTGGGTAGCCAGTGCTGTAGAATTTTGTTTGGTTTTTTTTTTTTTTTTCAATCATAGATATATTGCTTTACTCTCTTACCCAGAAATTGGGATTTAATATCAGCGTAAGTTGCTTAACAATTTAAACAATTGATTGTGTAAATTACGTCAGATTTATTTGTTACTGGTGTGAGATCTTTAATTTTGGAGAAAAAAAGTGTGTGAATTATTTTATAATTTTTGAAAGCCATTTTAAAATTATTAGAAGAGAGAAATGTGTTTAATTTATGTTACAGGTTGTGAATGAATGGCAAATGCTTTGATTGTATCTAAAATTTCTAGCATTGTATAAATTCATTTTTTTCACATCCTACATGTATTTGTAATATTTAAACGACGTTTATAAATCCCAAGCCCTGAAGATGATTTCAATAAAGACCGAAACGTAGGCACGATAAAGAAAATGTTTTTCTAAAACCTAAATCACACCAGACCGCATCTCACAATCTCCAAATAATATCATTAACTAACGGTCACTAATTGCTACACATTTATACCCGATAAAAACAAAGAACATGGGATTCTATGAACAGATTTCAACTACATATAGACACCAAGTACTCTGAACGAAATCGCCAACAATGAGAAGAAACTCGCATCGGCTGTCAATCAGAGAACTTTTTTGTTGAAATGGATACAACACACTTTGAGCCCTGAAGATGATTTCAATAAAGCTCGAAACGTTGGCACGATAAAAAAATGTTTTTTCTAAAACCTATGCCACACCAGACCACATATCACGGTCTCCAAATAATCGTTAACTAATGGTCACTTCACACTTCTATCTTATATTACCTTATTGTCCCTTATGAGTGCTATAAAACTCTGACTCCGAACATTCACTCACAAAACTAAACTATCGTATTGCTATTGGGTTGTCCGGAAAATAATGCAGGATTTTGGTATTAAACAAAAAAAAAGAAACTAGTTACTTTAAAGCAATGTTCTTTAATCAAAATAATTTCCCATACTCTCAATACATTTCTCCCAACGTGTTGGTAACTTATTAATTCCGTCTGAGTAGAATTCAGAATTTTTAGAATTGATAAAGTCAATAAATGCATTTTCCAGTTCCGTTTGATTTTTGAATATTATGTGTTGTAAGTAGTGGTCCAGGTGTCTAAAAAAATGGTAGTCAGTAGGCGAGAGGTCCGGAGAGTAGGGTGGGTGAGGCAAAGTTTCATAGCCAAGCTCCAATAATTTTTGTGACGTTACACGTGACACATGTGGTCGAGCGTTGTCATGCAACAAAATGGGCCCTTTCCGATTGACCAAAGAGGGCTTCATTACTGCCAATTTCTGATGCATGGTATTAATTTGGTTACAGTATGATTCAGCATTGACGGTTTCGCCAGGATTTAAGAAGCTGTAGTGTATTAAACCAAATGAAGCCCACCATACCGTAACCATTACCTTTTTTTGATGAGTTGGGGGCTTTGGAAAATGTATTGGAGCTTCTCCTTTGTCGAGCCACTGTCCAGAACGTCTAGTGTTATCGTAGAGAATCCACTTTTCGTCACATGTAACAATTCTGGCCAGAAATGGGTCATTTTTGTTTCGACAAAGAAGTGATGCACAAACATCAAAGCGCTGATTTTTTTGGCGATCGTTTCCAATCGCCTTGAGGTGGTCAGCGACGGTCGTTTTACTGACTTTGAGTTGCTCTGCAAGTTCTCGAACAGTTGTTTTGGGGTTTTCTTCCACCACTGATCGCAGAACATCATCATTAAGAGAGGAAGGCCTTCCACGACCTTCTTCATCTTCAAGGCTGAAATCTCCCTCCCGAAATTTTTTAAACCACCTTTGCACAGTGCACTCATTAACACAACCCTCGCCCCAGACTTGGTTAATGTTTCTAGCCGTTTGGGCTCCGCTTCGGCCGAGTTTAAACTCGTAAAAGAAAATCGTACGAAATTCTCGCTTTGACATTATAAGGATGACTGAATTATTTCCAAGTAGCGGAATGCTACAGAGGTAAACAAACAATATCATTTGGAAGAAGATTAATAAGTGTTGACATTCATACAAATGAGTAATCCTGTAAACGTAAACAGCATATTTTATATAGATTTTTTTTAATGAAAACTTAAAATCCTGCATTATTTTCCGGACAACCCAATATTTCTTTAATTTATCCTTTTAAAATTTTTAATTTGGAAGACCAAATGCTTGCAAAAATCCCATTTTAAATTATAATATTTATTCCTGTTCTTTAATTAGACTTTTGAATTTTTGTTCCATTCGGTTTTCGATTAGACCCCACGCCGCTGCTCTGCCATTTCTTAGGTATTGTGACTTCGATCCTCTTGGACACCGACCCTCCATCTCGATCTACAACCGTTTGATTTTTCCTTCTTTTTTCCATTTTCAAAGAGGGAAAATTCGAAAGGTTGTAGGTTGAGATGAAAAGTTGGTGTCCGAACGGATTGAAGTCACGATAGTTCATGCAGTAGAGTAGCAGTGTATTTAGTGTACTGATTTTTTCATTTCAATCAATACACATCAATATACATTAATTAATTGAAAGACTTGAAAGAAAGTCAATCGGACTATGAAATATAATGGATTTTAATAATAATAATAATGGAGCTAGACAAACAACAGTCTCAGCATGAGTATAGGCTCATCATTATCCTTCTATTCTTCCATTCAAATATGATAAATAAACTAATGCTACTTAACAATAATAAGAAACAAAAACATAAAACCACTTTTAAATTTCATTATAAATTTCAGTAAATTTGAGAAAGCTGAAGAAATGCTCTTTGAAACAAATTCTGGGGGCCCAGTAACTCCTTTAAATCACTCGGAAGATTTTGCCTTAAAGGGTTTGCAAGTGCGACAATTGACTAAAATATGTTTCACAGTCAGAATGATACGTTATCCACTTTGCATACATCGAGGACGAGTTGAAAGGTTGTGGCCTATTAAAAGTCTATTGCGGATTAGCCTGATACGACCTATCTTTCCCCAAATTTTTATACAATCGGATTGATCTTCTCACTTCTACACAAGAATATATTAGAGTAAATTTTTTGTAAAAGTTTACTCATGAAATTTGTTTTTGTCCATGCAAGTACAAAACATCTATCCAATTATACAAATGGGGCAGGTCGGTGGCCACAACGGTTTAGGTGTTGACACAGCGCTCATCACTGTAAGGTAAAGAAAGGCCTCAGGTTTGAATCCAGCCGGCCCTGCATTCGAACCCAGCATACTTACAAATGGGATTTTTTTCAAAAACACCAGCACCCTGAGGGTTGATATAACCTCTGCTGTTGCGGTCCCTCAGAAAAAAAAATTGTACAAATCAATTATAATTTCATTTATGTTGTTACAAGACAAATGTAAAATTCTTAAATAAAATAGGCCAAAAATGAAGAAAGGCAGACCAAGATTATTGAAAAATGAGCAAAATGCAGGTCCATTATCCCGCAAACCTGATGAAGAAAACTCATATTACAATCATTGTAATTATTATTACACTCACACAATTATTGTGAGTTTCATTAACAATTCAATTTTGTTATGATATTTTTTTTTTTCTTTGAGATCCGGTCGTTGATCATCCACTCTGAACTCTTTCGCTGATGGTATTAGTTGTTGGGATTTTGAGGCAATCTCTCTTGCCGTATCACATTTTTTCAATATTTGTAATTTTTGTAAATTCGTTTGATAAAAAAAATTACGTTTACTGGGTGAATCAATAATCATGCGGTGCGATGCCGAGGTAATAAGCAGTGTAAGGCAAGACAGAGGCACAAAATATGCCTGGGTGTTTTGCTTTGCAACATCAGGGTTCACCACGGGATGGTTAGGGTGTAAAGGGTACAGTTATTGGTTCTTGATGACGTTTCCACAATTTACAACAAGAACGTTTTTTTCTTTTTTTCCTAATCAAAGCTGGGTAATTGGTGAGACAAGTTGCTGAATTAGTTTTCTCTTTTCTTTTTATTATTATTAATAATCATAATCTGTACACTGGAAATCTTAATACATAAAATTAAAATAAATACAATAAGAGAAAGCACAATAACTTAATTGATAAATTTTGTAAATCATAATACAATATTGCTCAAGCTTCTCTCATTAGGTTTCTCATTGTAACTTACTTTTCTAATGATAAGCAGAAATAGTAAATTTACGTGTTCCAGTTGTTTTTATCTGTAAATAAAATCAAATCTGGAGTGTTTTTAAATATAAACTACAATACTACAATTAGAAATTTGGGATTTGCATTAAAAAAAAAGAATTCTTTTATTTCGAAAGTAGGATTCCTCCTGGCCAAGCCACCTAATTTGTCTGAAAATAGGATTGAAGCTTGAATTTAATGGTTTCTCTACATCCAGTGAATGATTAGCCAGGGTGTATTTTATACTGCACCCTTTAAGATCTGTTGTAATGTCAAGTGAAAGAGCGATTTTTCAATTTTTTTTAATTAGTTGTAAACAGAACTCAAAATAAAAGTTGGATCATTCCGTCCTCTTCCTTTGCGCAAACACATTTATTCATCGGAGAATATGTTATTGTCTAAACCCAGGTTTTAAAGTTAAAATTCCAGTAAATAATTTAGCTATATTATTTATTTAATAAGGCTCCTCTAAAGTTGTTTGCTTCGACTCCTCAGAGGGATTAAACGTGACAATAAATGGGAGTGTACTGGATGGGCTTGGTGGGAACCTCGCCGTTCTCATATCTCAAAACTTGCAATTTTACCTGCTTTTTTAGTACCTTAAAATGATATATTTCTTCCTAATTTATAATGACCGTAGAGGTTTAGGGTCAGTAATTTCAATCTTTGTTTTGTTTGGCTTTCTGTAAAAATGTTGATAAAAAATTCCAAGAGAGAATTCCTTGTCTGGCTGCAGATAGTTTTAAATTGATTATCACTTAATTCAAAATATATTCTTTGGGATAGTTTAGAGATGTCAACTATCTTTGCACCTTCATAAATGCAAACGTAAATTTTTTACTCTATTTGTAAAATGGTGTGAGAGATCAGCAAGGTTTGCATTTAGTTCAGCTCCATCCTTAGTAGCAAATTATCAAATTTATATATTTATCGATTTACTATTCTATACTAGTTGGAAAGATCTGTTTCAGTTTCAGTAATCTTTTGGTTGACTTTGTTTTTCAGATCAATTCATTCTGTTTGTATTCATATAAAATGACTTCTACTTTTGGGAATACAAGAGTGAAGCCCAGACCCGATCAGGTCCTTCTGGTGCCCTCACACTTGTGACATTTACACCTTCTGAAAAGTCACTCATCTTGGTCATGTCTTTGGAAGAAGGAAAATTCTTGAAAGGCTCAACCAATGATTCTTATCATAAAGTTCCAAAATACCCAGGAAAAAAATTACCGGATTCAGAGAACTTAAGGACGAACTTAATTTCCCCGATACCAGTAATTTTACTCCTAGTGTCTAGACAAAAAAGAACAAAATTTACACTTTTAACCCCTTTTTGTAATAATCAATCAAAGTGATGTTACCCGTGCAACGTTTAAGCTTTAAATCAATTTTGAAGTTTAAAACACCTTAGTATCATCAAACGTCTAAGTTATAAGTAGGTTAAGGCATGTTACGGACTCATTTTATTGATTTTACCCTATTTCAAACGTGAACAATATTTTCCTGCTAGTTTTATTCTTTCGTTTTATTTATTTATTTTTTACATGTGTACACCATAGTGTTAGTTTTATATCAAAATTACAATAATATTTGCTGTTCCGAATGTGTGTGGAACTAGTTCAAGACTGATGATTTTGAATTTATAATTTCATTGCAATCTGGCACGATGTTGTGGAAAATAAGCTTAAGGAAATAAAAACTAAGGGTTAAACCTTGGCCGAGTTCAATCAGGACTAACCGTAGGGAAGAGGTGATACTCACCAGATTACGAATTGGCCTTTGTAAAATTACTAAGAGTCATCTAATGGCCACCCCATGTCTGACCTTGTTGCAACGAGGCAATTACAACAAAACACATTCTTCTGCACTGTCCAATCTACTCAGCCTACAGACACCACATCTCTTATCCTCAAACCCTCTGTAACATTCTAAAAGATGATTCAGATACCATAGACCAACTTTTCCAATATCTCAAGACTGCTTAATATATAAATTACAGGATATAAATTAGTGCGGCCTCTGCCGTTTGTGTGGGTGGGGGCCTTTGGTCTGGCGTGGCAGAGTGTCGAGGGCTTTACATATGGGTTGAAAAGAACACCCGGCTCTTGGGGGATGTGGATGATCGCAGCCCATGCACATCCTTTTGGAGGAGCCGAGACATCATTCAGCATCAGCGATGAAATCGCTGTTTATACGGTGCTCGTCCCTCTGTAATGCGGCTGACCCTCTGGGCCTCCTCCTTGCCCGGGCCGTGGCCCGTGGGGAGGCTGCATTGGTTGATGTTTTAAGGCAGCTATGACCCTTTTGTTTTTATGCCTTAAAAAAAAATCATTACAATGATAATTCATTTGGAGGACTTTTATCACTTCAGTTTTAATAAAAATATTTCTGTCGGAAGAGGAATTTCCCATCTAGATTATTTATCTGAGCCCAAACATTATTAATATTTGTTCAAAGTATAGGATTTTTTCCCTTAGTACAAAGCTTACATGTTAAATTAACTGCAAATTTGATTTGATTGTTTAAAAAAGGTAAAGAGATATACTGGTTTAAATTAAATTTCAAAGATTAATAATTAATCAAAGGTCAAAAAATAAAATAATTAAAAATAATAATTATAATTGATTTATTTGTATAGAAAATTCACTATTACTAATGAGAAACACTTTTATTTTATTTTATTTCCCTAATTTCGTGGTGGGAAAATAAAAAGGTGGGGTTGAGATGGGAAGTTAGTGTCCGAATGGATCGAGGTCACGATAGCTCAAGTGGTAGAGCAGCGGCGTATCAAGCCGAAGATCGTGGGTTCGAATCCTGCTCGTGCCATTGACTTTTTTATCTCAACTAAAAACTTTAATTAATTGTAATTTATTTTATTTATTAAATCACTCGATCAAATTTGTTGGTTGAAAGTTTTATTGAAAATTCCTCAAAAGTCTAAAGAACTGCCTGGTTCCAGTTGCTTCTTTGTGTAATATTTGCCTATATAGCAATTGGTGAAAATTTAGAAAAGAGTTTATTCTTAAGAATAGGACAAGTTAAAGAAATAAATTTCCTTAAGAAAGGATAAGTTAAAACTCAGAATCTGATAATAATTGTAGAATTAAATGACCAATTAACAATTTTTATACAAAAAAAAAGAAAAAAAACTGTTAATAAATGAAAATGATAAAAAAAGAAAATCACATGGGTAACATTGTAAATAAATGCTAAGAAGGAATATATAAAAAGTACATTTAATTTATTCCTTTAGGTACTAGAGGTCTTCTATTATAATTATGGTTTTATTTTAACTTCTACTTCTAGCAGATTGATTAATTTTTCATTTTAGAGCAGTGGTGGTGGAACTTTAGTCGCACCAGCTGGACTTGAGGTTGGAAGTTCTTCTCCCAGGCCTGAAGATCCACCACTTTTACCAGGTGAGCATACCCAAGGGACAGCAAAGGATGTGACTTACCTTTGCCCCTACAATGGCCCCATTCGTGGTCTTTTGTGCGTTACAAACTACAAACTGCACTTCCGGAGTGTAGATAGGGACCCGCCGTACATCCTTGAAGTTCCGTTAGGAGTCGTAAGTGTGATACGTTAAGATTTTTTCCCATTGATTTTGTTTATTTTAATTTAGCCCAATTGGGTTTTTTAAGGTAAGCCGAGTTGAGAAAGTTGGTGGACAGTCGAGCCGAGGCGAAAATTCCTACGGTATCGAACTTTTCTGCAAAGACATGAGGAATCTTCGTTTCGGACATAAACAGGTTTAAACAATTCAACTCTGTTTTTTATTGCGTTCAAATGTTTTATTTGATCAAATTTGATTCAGGAAAATCATTCGAGAAGAATTGTGTTCGAGAAACTGCAGCAATACGCATTCCCGACGTCTCACAGCCTTCCTCTTTTTGCCTTTGAGTACAGTGAAACGTTTCCAGAGAATGGATGGGCTGTTTACGAAGTCATGGCTGAATTCAGAAGAATGGTAAACCACTCTTTGACAATAATATACGTCAGAGTCGATCATTTGCCAGAATTGGCGATATTCTGATTCTATCATTGGGGCAATAAAAAAATTAAAGCGGGCTTCACATTTCAAAATGTTTATTAAGTGCTTAAAATCCATGAAGAATATATCTAAGCCAGACACTCCAGATCTCGCACACTCCATAGAAATGTAACAAAGATCAAGCCCCATTTCTCTCTTTGGCCAACTGACCAGTGCCACTCAACTACTCGCTGACTAGTCTGTACTTGAAGCAACCACTTACTTGTGACTGCTGTTTTTGTAGCATCAGCCATCAATCTTACCAGAGGGATTGGGTTTTATCTTGTGAGGAGCTTTCTTTTCCAGTGCAGCTACTACCCTCTGGTTTCACTTTTTTTTTCTTAAATAAATGCAATAAATATGGATCAACCACAATAAGTACTAAAGATCAAAAATTCGGTACAGAAACGACCATACAATGAACAAATAAAAGTGCAGGCCTACCAAATAACAAATTACATTTTGACAAAACTAAAAATTTGAAGACACAAACTAATAAATAAATAACAAGTATACATATGCAATATTTAACTATCAACTAACTGCAATAAATACTACAGAATTAATAAAAATCAAACTCTTGGGAAGCCAGTAGCTGTCCTACGAGGAGGGGATCTCCGCCGGCCGCTGAACGCCAGCCCTGGAGAGGCTATCGTCCACACTTTACACAATTTAAAAGACTACTGTTCTTCATAAAACTAATTTGCTTTTCTTGAGCTTTAATTTGATTTTCAAGTTTCTCATTTTCAATTCTCAAGCAGGGAAGAGACAAAATGTTGCTTCAACTTTTACATATACTCATTTTAATTGTTCCATATAATTAATATAATCATCTTTTCTCAATTAATTAATTAGCTATACAAGGAAATAGTATTATCACGTTTTTCAATAACCCATAATTATCGAACCTTTAGGGAATTCCTGAAAGAACATAACATAAAACAAAGTTATGATGACAATAAAAAAAATCATACGATTAATTCTCAGTTTTCTGATTAACAAATTTTTAATGAAAGTTATTCTTCATGAAAAAATGTTTTCTTGAAACAAAAAAAAAAAAAAAATAGTCTTCTCACAACATATTTATTTATATTTTTTAAATTAACTTTTTAAAAGGGTGTGCCAAATGACATGTGGAGGATAACAAAGATAAATGACACGTATGAAATCGCAGACTCGTACCCAGCAGTATGGGGGGTGCCAGCTGCTGCTACCGACGACGATCTTCGTGCAGTTGCGGCTTTCAGGAGTAGGGGCCGCCTTCCAGTTCTATCGTGGATTCACCCCGACAGCCAGGCGACACTCACACGCTGTTCTCAACCGCTTGTCGGTGTGAGTGGAAAGAGGTCAAGGGACGATGAGAAATATATTCAACTCATCATGGACGCCAATGCACAGTCGCACAAATTGTTCATCTGCGATGCCAGACCGAGGTTCATTAATATTACTTACAAAGTCGGTTATTAATAGTTTTTTTGTGTGTGTGTGTGTAAATTTTGTTTATATTTAGTACAAATGCAATCGCTAACAAGGCAAAAGGAGGTGGATATGAACCAGAAGAATCTTATCCTAATGCAGACGTCTTTTTCTTTGATGTTCACAACATTCACGTTATGAGAGAATCATTGCGGAAATTAAAAGGTAGATTATTTTTTAAAATTTTATTTAATTTTTTCTTTCGCTATTACATTTAAATCTTTATATATGTATTTATTTTGACATTAATTGCGCGAAATATTATACTTTTCATTACACGAGGGGGCCCTAAGCCCCTGAATAAAATTTATGATTATTTAGGATTGTGAGATGCTGTCTGGTGTGATGTAGGTTAAAAAAAAAATCCTTTCACCTCAAACAAGCCGACTTCTCATATAAAAACCAATTTCTATCCTTACTACCTTCCCCATTCCTTCAAAATCAGCATATATAAACAACAACAAAATATTTTTTAAAAAATTTTTAAAAAACACTTTCAACGACACGATATTGACACATCTTGGTGAGAACAAGTAATTTGATAAAATATTCATTTGTATAATTTAAACAATGTTTATAAATCTAATGCCCTCAAAGTGATCTCAATAAAGATCAAAATGTTGGCATGATAAAGAAAATGGTTTCCTTACCTAAGTCACACCAGATCGTATCACACCATTTTTAAATAATCGGTAATTGACGGTCACTACTCAGAATAAAAGTTATACTCTTCTTTTTGTTTTTTGTTTCCTTCTTAATTTGATTCATTTAAGAGAGACTTACATACAATGAAATCAATTTTAAAACTAAATTCAACAAATTTAAACCAACCATCAAACCGACTCTAAAGACTTACGAGCATTAATGCAAAATTAATTGTTTCCCAAGTTGAACATTTGCTGTTTGTTAATCTTGAAATTTATCAAGATATAAATTGATATTATCAGAAGACATTTGGATTAACTTTTGAATTGGTTTTAGAATTGTGCTTTCCGAATATAGAAGAGTCGAAATGGTTCTCAGGACTCGAGTCGACATGTTGGCTCAAACACACCAAATGTATATTGGCTGGGGCGTGCCGGATAGTGGATAAAATTGAAACTCATAAAACTTCAGTGTTGGTACACTGTTCAGACGGCTGGGACAGAACGGCTCAGGTATGCCGTCCAATAAATAAAATAAATAAAAATTAATGTATTTGTTTTACAGTTTACCGCACTTTCGATGCTACTCCTCGATCCGTATTATCGAACGATCAAAGGTTTCGAAGTGCTGATTGAAAAAGAATGGATCAGTTTTGGGCATAAGTTTCAACACGTAAGCCACTGTTTAGTTGTTTTAAAAATTTTGTTTTCATTTTGTTTAATTGCTTTTAGAGAATAGGACACGGTGATCATAATCACTCGGATGCAGATAGATCACCAGTTTTCTTACAATTTATCGACTGCGTCTGGCAAGTGACACAACAGTTCCCGAACGCGTTTGAATTCAACGATTATTTCCTTTTAACGATTCTTGACCATCTTTATTCGTGCCGTTTTGGAACATTTCTTTTTGACATGTAACTTTTATATATTTGTAAAAATAATTTAGTTACAAATAATTGTATAAATATTAATTTGTAGGGAAAAAGAAAGGCTGGCAGAGGATGTGAAAATGAAAACAGTTTCACTCTGGTCGTACACAAACAGCAATCTTGATTTGTACAAAAATCCTTTGTATTACGCGCAGCAGCAAGTCCTCCTGCCTATAGCGAGCATGAGACACATTAAACTCTGGCTTGGGCTTTATTGCAGATGGAATCCTGCTATGAGACCACAGGTTATGTCAGAATTTTAAAATTATATTTAGAAGTATGCTCATATCAAATTTCCCCCTACAGGAGCCAGTTTATCAAAGGACAAGGGAGCTTCTCTCTATGAAAGAACAGTTAGAAAAGATAGAAGAAGACTCGAAAAAAGAGCTTAAGAACAGGACGAACCTCGTTCGCAGCAACAACCTGAATGGGCAGACTAGGCTCAGCTCCCCGCTGCACAGTTGAAAATTGAATTTTAAATGAACAGAGTGCAATAATTTTAAATCATACCAAAATATTTTTCACCTGTTACGATGGACAATGTGTAAAATAAGACGCTATTTCATACGTTAAAAGATACACAGTATTAGTTTGATCGTCTACACCGAGAAAAAAAAATGCTTATTTTTGTTTCACTTAGTATTTTGTATAAATTAGAAGATGGAATTTTTTACCCTGGCATTCTGCCCTTATTGTGTAAAACAACTTTACAAATATTATTGTTGTTCAGAGGTTAAATTGTTATGAATAAAAATAAAGATATTTTATTAATAAAAAGTTTCCTTTAATAAAAAGATAAAATTAAAGAAAATATGTTTTGTTTTTCTTTAATTTATTTTGTGTAATGAAGTTATCAAATAGTTTAATTGATTATTAGTGTGTGTTACCAACTCATAACCTATACGATCAGATCAAAATAGAATATCGAATTTAGGAGCCGAGGTATTGTCAAATCATGAGAAAAATAGTGAAAAGGTTTGGACAAAAGTTAAAAAACCTAATTGTACCATATCCTCATACTCTTTCATGTTAGACTTAAAATTTGATAAAAATAAACCGTAATTTATTCAATTTAGTATTAATTAATACATTTAAAAATGGACTAATGCAAGAGAAATATGCAAAGAAACACCAAACAATGAAATGCTTCTGGCGTAAAAAAAAAATAAGCAGTCCACAGTTTACTTAATCATCAATTCGATGGATTTCTGCGTATTTCTCATCTGATAATAACCATTTTCATTGGCTTGTGGCTGAATTGTTCTAGGCTACCGAACTTTTTTTTTTTTTTTTTTTTTTTGTTTGTGTTACTAAAATCTATAAAAAGGCTTCAGTATGAGAAAAGCATGCGGATTTCAAGTGAATATAGAAAAATACAGCTACTAAACACAGCTCACACGGGGATTCATAAGGCAAGAATGATCGTTAATTATTAATACAGAAGAGCATGTCGGTTTATTGCAATGGTTACGGGACGTTTCTCTCGAGTCTGCCCATTTCGTAAGTTATATTAAAAGTAACCGAACTATTTGTAAGTCGATTTGGGCTACAGAATTCTCATCTTTTATGTTACCGTAAAGACAGAGTGGTACGTCAAAAACTGGGCAGTCATTTTCAATAAACACTAAAATGCTTTGGATTAAAAAATAAATTAGGAAGGGAACAAATATTAAAAAACTTGTTCGCATTTTGTTAACTTTGGTAAGATCAAATTGTGTCCGTGTGAGATCACATGCAAAATCCAAGTAGGTAAGTAATGTATATTGATGGTGGTATTACATTGGCTGTCCGATCTTGTTAAACAGCACGTTAAATTAACTGCTCCACATTAAATTTTCCATAAATTAACTTTTTATCTTTCGTAATTAATATTTATTACGTTCACATACAGTTAAGACGTAGAATTTTATCATCGATTTATTATCATGTTTTTTTGTTTTTTTAACAAAACAGCTTGTTAACTATTCATGAGATTCCATATTTTTAATGATAAAAATACTTGTTTTAAGTTGAGCAAATAAAGTAATCAATTGATTTTTTGCTCTAAAATTTTAAATTAAACAAATTTTTTCTAGGGTCTAAAATCCATTTGTGATAAAAATTATTTTTAAAACTGATATTGCTTTCTTATCTTTTGGCAAAAAATTCATTTTTCATACCTTTTTTTGTTGTACAATAAAACAGAACAAACAAATAAACAGTTATAAATAAAGCATTAAACTACAATATAATAAAATATTATAGTAGCGTATTTTAATATTTACTTTATTAATAAAATCAATATTTGGTATATGCATTAGCAAGTTGGGTGACAGGAATGTGTTTTGTCCAGGGATGTGGTTGTCCTTGAGGTCCAAGAATAAAAATCATTAACATTTTCAACAACAAAAAAAGCGTCTTAAGTTTAATCTAAGTCAAAAAAGCCTTTTTCAACCCACTTTCTTCCTCATACTTTGACAATCGTACCAGACAAGCCATTAGATTGTGCTCCGATCCCGACTCTGGATATTAGGGGGTCAAATACTCAATGTTATCTGTTTGATTGAGTCAACAAGCAATCAGTGGTAAGGCTCAGTTAAGAGAGCCACACAACCATTTTAGAGCTTTGCCTAAGAAGAGGGACAGAATAGGTAAGTTCCATTCACATTCATCCATTCCATCCACAGTAACTCTGAGTAATTAAAACATCTCCCTTTCATTTAGATAAGATTACAGCTTATTCTTCCAATAAAATCAGTAATCGAATGATATGATATTTCTTGTTTATTTGATATCGGACTCTTTTAAAATTGTGTTTACATAATCACTTGTAAAGCTGTTCTCCTGTTTGCTACAATCCATTTCATGCTAATAGGATACTTTTAGCTCATGATATTTCAGTACTTGCATTGATATGAACGTTTATTTGTAGGGCTTGGATAAGGCAAAATGCTCAAGATTCTCAAAAATAAGGTAATCCTTTAATTAATAATTTATTTTATTTATTTATTTGTTTTTTTAATGAATCTGAAAATTTAGAACACAAGTTAATTTTTTTCTTACGAATACTTCATCTTAAAATATTAACTAACATCCAATCACAAAAATAAACAAAATAAGAACGTATATGCATAAATATTTTTTTTCAATTCTGCACACTCATTTCTTTGACAAACATACATTCCATACTTAAAGTAGATTTAAAATTCACAGTTATTAGCAGTATGATGAAATTTTTTTAAATTATTATTTTATTATATATTTAATTACCTTTTTTTTTTTTTTAAACTAGGAAATATAGGTTTGATTAAAAGGTAATTATATTTAACATATAAGATGTAACATTTTATGTTATTTACAGATTTATACAAAATTTAATACAATGCTGTAATAAATAAATAACAACAAAATAACAACCACAATTTAAAAAAAATGCTTTGAAATTTTACAGCGATAATCTTGTTAGGCAAATAGGAATCAATTAATTAATTAGTGTTTAGGAACAAATCAATTGTAATTATTTAATTAGTACAAATGTGGAATAATTTTGATTATTAAAACTTGTGTTATTATTTAATTATTTATTTGCTTCATTTGTTTTATTGACTATAAAACAATTGTTAATATTACTTTTTTCTTTGATATACACTCTTTGCCCATAAAACAGTAAAGTGTGCCGTTTAATAGACCAAACAGCTAACAGAATTTTCGGTTTGAATGACTTCATGCTTTATTTTGAAAAAACTGTCAGCTTTTTATGAATATATTATATAAAATACGTAAGCTATATGTATAACAAAAAATTCAATATATTAGCGTTATGAAAATATTAAACACCAATGAAAAAATGCTGAGTATTTTTTTGCTGACTGCTTTTTGCTATGACTTCGATGATTTTAAATTAAAAATGAAATTTATTTAGATAATTTTTAGTTATAGTCAGATATCGTGAGATTGCGATCTGGTGTGGTGTAGATTTCAGGAAAACAACGTTTTGTTTGTAGTATTTAACGTTTCGATCTTTTATTGAGATTATCTGGATCAGGCCTGGGATTTACAAAAATTGTTTACATTTATCAAATACATTTAGGACGTGGAAAAGTGAATTTATACAATGCCAAATATATTTTATATTCAATCAAAGTATTTCTACTCGCTCAAAGCGTTTGTACGCATTTATTTAGATAAATAAAACCAGTTAAAACTGCATTGATGTAAATTGTTTAAAAATATTAATTCAAAAAAATTTGTTTAAAAAAAAAGAATATTTTACATTCTAAATTAAACAATACTGTTACAAAAATGAAAACAATATTTCCGTAAAAATATGTTTTTTTAACAAAAAAACCAACAATATAAATATTGATTTAAACGATTTTTAGCTGAAGTCTTTTGATCAATAATTGGCACAATGTTTATTTATTTAACAAGGTTTTTGTATAAACTTTGATAAGGTTTTTGTTGGTTTGTTTTTCAAGCTTGTATTCTTTAACTGGTGGCTTATTTTCAAAGGGATAAACAGGAAACATTTAAAGGTCACTATCAATGACAAAGCCAATCAAGCCCCACTATTATGCTATATTTATTTGTAAAAAAAATTCATATATTTTTGACCTTGGATGTTGTTTGTTTACAAATCAGTTCAACAGCTTTTTTATTTTTTATTTTTTTTTCATTTATTTAATCTGAATTTTGACAACCCGAAGGTGATATTGACATTCTCGATCTTCTTTGTTTATCTTATCAAATGACTTTGAAAACTTATTTTTCTGGTAGTTAGCTAATTTTAGTCCTGGAGATAATTTGCAGATAATAAGAGAAATGGTATTTTTTTTGTTTGGCTATATATAGCCAATTTATCTAGGATGTTTAGAAGCCAAAAGACTTAATTCACCGTGAAACGAATGGAATGAAAATCAAATCGTGATAATTATTTGTAGTTTATTTTACCTCAGCCAATCTATATAATAGGATTTAGAAAAAGAAATCAAATCTTTCGTTTAGATAATTTAATTTAATGTTTATACGATAATAAAAAAAAACAAAAAAAAACAAAAAAAAAAAAAACGGAAAGATAAATTTTGTAATAATCTTAATCTTTCTGCATTATTATGCGTGGAAGTGTTTATGTAAGGAACAATAAATTTTATTAACACATTTGTTCTTGTAATGTAATTGAAATCTATAACGGGTAAAAGTTTATGTTTAGAAATATGAAGGCATGACGTCAAAAATAATTGTTTAATTTTTAACATTTCCAAAAAAAAAAAAAAAAAAGTTGCTGTTTTGTGTTGTACCTTTTACATTTATTTATCAATCTTTTCGCTACAGAATTCTGAGCATAAGTACTGGAGAAATTGTAGATTTTGTGGTTGCTATTATTTCATCGTTAATAATGTTTATTATAAAATCATAATTCTTGCCAGAAAAAAAGTATAGCCGAATATTTTACCAGAAAGTTTTAGTTTGAGTTAATCGTTGAAGTCAATTAAAAATAGTACAGGTCGTAAAACACTCCCTTGTAGAACACCACAATTATTATAAGTGAGTCTGTTAAAAGTTTGGATTATTTTCGTTTATTGTGACCTATTTAACAAAATAATAAAAATTTATGACGCTACCAAACTGATAATTCTTTAATAGCAGTATTGAAAAGTTTTTCAAGCGATAAAGCGTGATTTACGGAATCGAATACTTTTGAGATATCCAAGGACTTGATAACTTGTGAATTGAACTATGACTGTATTTTTATATATAAGAGATATTGATATGAAATCAGAAGCCTCGAAAAATGCATCTTCTGCAGATTTTCATGATAGAAATCCATGTTGGTTTAGGGGCAATTATTTTCTTATCAGAAAGAAAATCGAAAATCGTTGTTTTAAAATCTTTTTCCAAAAAATAAAAACTTAGTGGTAGTGTAAGTTAAAGAAAGAACAGGAAGATAGGACTGTAATTATGAGCATCAATTTTTGAGCCCTGGTTTATATAAAGGGAATATGATAGATTTTTTTTTTATATATAATGGAGAAATGTCCAAGTTCAAAAGATAAATTATAAATAAATAAAAAGATAAATTAGAGGAAGGAATATTAAAGAAGAAAAAAAAATTAATACAAAATTTGATAAAAGTGTTTTTATCTTTTTAGTCCATTTAACATTAGAAGTTCTTCATAGGATATTGGTTTTAGCCAAGAAAAAATTAATATAGAAGAGTTTAAACAAGATAGTCTATCAATTACATTATTTGATTTTAGCCTGAGTTGATTTAAAAAATAATGCTGTTTTATAATTGGACCGACATTGGCGAAAAAATATTAAAGTAGTACTATTTCAACCTTTTCTGCTGTAATTTTTCATTTTTCAGCAATATTAATAGTTTTCTCCTTGAAATTTCTTTTGTCACTAGTTACTTCTCTAATTAACTCCCAGACATTTTTAGTGTTAAGGCTAATTTTTAATTTTGATTCAATTTTGCCTTTATAGTAGCTATCCTTTCTTATTATTTTATTTAAAGTATTTCCATGTTTGGAGTAAAACAGTTTTAGTGTTTTATTGTTGGTGTATTTCGCTATTTTTCAATGAAATGAGTCCCGTTTTCTAATAGAAGTAACAACCCATTTTGTAAACCATTCCTTAATTTTTGTAAATTACTTTTATGGTTTTACAAATATTCTATTAGACAACAAAGTTTGTAAGGTTCAAAGAGTAAATTTAATTTTTAAAATCCTTTGTTAATTAAATTATAAAATTACAATATTCAACATGGTAAAACATAAAAATGTGCATTGGAATACAATAGTCTCAAGAGAGTTAAAAGAAGATGGTTCAAAAAAAAAAAAAAAAATAAATTCAAACAGTTCACACCCACACATTTCTTCTCGCTCGATTAATTTGACAAACTGCATCCTCGCCGTAAATCTGACCGTCGTTTTTCTCTCTCGAAAGACACAACCATTATAACATTTGTCAAATGTTATGTGAAATATGTTAATGAAAAAAATCGGACTATATTGTGGCCTTGTTGGATAGCATTGTGCTTTTTACGTAAGATTATATCTGGCAGACTAAATCAGCAAAATAGGTGGATGATGATAACAAATGAGCAAGCTACATTTATAAAATTATTCCAAGGATTTAAACAAAGCGTTTAATAATAGGTTTTAGGATATCAATTAACTCTACTGAAGATTTGAAAAAATGGCAGTCTTATGTATTTATATTAAAAAAATATATGTAATAATTAATTGTTAATTATGTTTATGTTCAATAATAATTAATTATGTTCAATACAATTTTTGTTTTGTTTTAGGCGGGCCTGAGGCCATTAACACATAGTGATATTATTTCAAAACATTTTCCAGCAGTTTCGTTTGTAAAATACAATTCAACAGATGTAAGGCCAACTGCGCCATTGCCCGATAGCGCAGATGTAGTCATCATAGGTACAATTTTTTAATAAATTAAATCAATATTAAACAGTTGATAACGTATACAAGTATGGTATTTGTATTAGGTGGAGGAAGCGCAGGGTGTAACACACTTTACCAACTTTCAAAGCGTGGTTTGAAGGCGGTTCTACTTGAAAGAGCGCAGGTAATATTTTATCCAAAACAAATTTAAGATGGTATTTATGATAATATATTATGTAGGTGACTGCCGGGGAGACTTGGCACAGCGCCGGGCTCATAATGCAGATGCGAGCCAACGATATTGAGATTCAGCTTAGATCGACAACCAAGAACCTTCTGGCCAGCTTGAAAGAAGAGACCGGAATCGACCCCGGATGGCACAACAACGGAGGTCTGTACATTGCTCGTTCCAAGATCAGACTCGACGAGTACAAGCGAATGAGCACCCTAGCTAAAAACTTTGGAATTGAAACATCCATACTTACTCCCGATGAGACGAAAGAGCTCTTCCCTCTGATTGACAAAGAAAAAGTTTTCGGATCACTTTATTGTCCGAGTGATGGGGTTGTTGACCCAACTGCGTATTGCAAAGCGCTAACAACCGCTGCAGTACAACATGGCGGTCAAGTAAGTCCAACTAAACAAACATCTAAATTTTTTAATTAAATTTGCTTTTATAGGTCATAGAACATTGTCCTGTGACAAAAATAATAATAGGAAAAAGTCAATATGGTTACAAACAAGTTGAAGGTGTTGTTACAAATGATGGTGTAGTAAAAACAAAATATCTAGTAAATTCAACAGGTATTTTTTTCTTTTCTTTTTTTCAATTTAAATTAAAGAAATTTAATACAATGGAAAATTAAAGGAGCTTGGGCTGGAGAGCTTGCTCATATGGCAGGTCTTCAACTGCCAATTGTTTCACTCAAGCATGCTTATGTGGTCAGTAATCCTATGTCGTCGGTGGTTGGACTTCCGAACGTTAGGGATTCTGACGGAAGGATTTATTTTCGTGTAAAAGGTGATACACTTTGTGTAGGCGGCTTTGAGCACAATCCAATCATGCTTGATAAGGTAGCGTTATAATAATAAAAAAAAAAATCCGTCAAGTATGTTATTATAATTTAATTCATTCAGATGCCGGACGATCATGCGTTTGACTTGTTCGAGCTCGACTGGAAGGTCTTTGAAGCCCACATGCAAAGGGCTTGCGAGATGGTGCCGTGTTTTGAAACGGCGGGGATTAAGACAACAGTCTGCGGCTCGGAATCTTTCACACCAGATCTCAAACCGTTGTTAGGTACATTTGAAGCTAAAATGCAATAATTGTTTTTTACTGATTTATTTTATTATTGAATAAAGGTGAGGATCCGAGGTTAAATGGATTCTTTCACAGCTGTGGCTACAATGCAGCTGGCGTTGTCTTAAGCGGGGGATGTGGTGAACAATTGGCAAACTGGATCATTAACGGACGTCCTGATTTTCACATGTATGCTTACGACATCAGGTATGACATAAAACTAAATGTATATTTTATTATTTTAATAATACTTTTTTTTTTTTTTTTTCAAAGGAGGTTTACCCCAGATCAAATGGAAAGTAAAACATGGGTCTTGGAAAGGTGTCACGAAAGTTATGTGAACAACTACAAAGTCGTATTTCCGCATGATCAACCTCTTGCTGGCCGCAATTTCAAGCAGGATCCTTTTTATGAGGTATTGAATTTTTTTTATAAATTCTTTATACGATTGAATCATGTTAGTTTTTGTCAGGAACTACTAGTTTCTGGAGCTGTGTACGAGCAGGCTCAGGGTTATGAGCGCCCCGGGTGGTTCAATCCACAAGGGTACACGCCAATACCAGCTTATGATTGGTACGGGGCGTACGGATGCACAAGGAACTTAGACAAACGCTATTTCAATCTTCAAAAAGGCGACAAGACATTTGGATTCTCGAAGCATCACATGGCTGTGAGTATTTTTAATTAATAAAATTTACGAGAAACTAAACGATTCATGTTTCAGATCGGGTCTGAATGCCTCGCCTGCAGGGAATCAGTCGTTGTTATGGACTTTTCGTATTTTTGCAAAATGTACATGGTCGGCCCCGATACGAGGAAAGCCGCTGAATGGATCTTCACAGCCGACACTAATGTCCCCATTGGCAAAGCCGTATATTCATGCTTGTTGAACAAACAGGGGAGGATCGAAGCGGATTTGCTTGTAACACCAATAACTTCTGGAAGCGGAACGCAAGCTGATCCAATCTTCAAAGTAAATTAACGTTTAAAAATCTGAATATAAAATAAAATCTGACATGAATTTTCATTTTATTTATTTTTGTAGGGGCTTGGAATGTTTATCGTGGCTGGAGGTGCTTCAGCTTCACAGACGAAAGCTCATATATCGTCTGTAATCAGAGAAAAAGGATTCAGAGTCGATATCGCTGATTTGTCTTCAAAAGTCGGTCTACTGGCCATCCAAGGACCTGCCAGGTATGAAAATGTTTAAATGAATGTATTCAAACGTCACATTTTTGCCTACTTTCGTAGCCGAGAGTTGCTCCAGACATTAGTGGACTGTGATTTAAGCGAGCAAGCCTTCCCGTACGGTGCTTCGAAAATTATGAAGTTCGCCGGACACCAGGTCAGAGGTATGCGTACAAGCTTTGTTGGGGAACTCGGCTGGGAGATACACGTCCCGTCACACGCCGCACTCCCAGTTTACCTCGCGTTGTGGGAGCAAGGAAGGAAATTCGGATTAAGGCATGCTGGTTATCGTGCTCTCTATTCTCTCCGATCAGAAAAAGGTATTCAATTTCTCGTAGTTGTTTTGTCAAGGTTAATTTTTTTTTTTTTTTTCTAAGGATACACATTATGGAATTCTGATGTGAGAGTTGATGACAACCCCGTAGAGGCAGGGTTGCAACATACTTGCAGAAAAGAGGGCAATTACTTAGGAAAACAAGCTGTTGAGGAAGCCATGGCAAATGGAATAAAAAAGAAACTAGTCTTCATAACAGTCTCTGAGTAATTTGCTAATTTTATCTTAAGTTTAATTAGTTTTTTTTTTTTCAACTATTAATTCAATTTTTTTTAGCCACGTTCCGCTCTACGGTATGGAGACCATTTGGAGAAATGGAGAAGTGGTCGGATTTTTGCGTCGAGGAGAATACGGATATTCACTCGGCTGCAGCATCGCTCAAGGGTAAATACTCATGGGGAAAAAATTAATAAATAAAAAATACACTTTTCAATGCCTTATCAATATATTTGAATAGATATATACGAGACCCAAGTGGCCAGAACGTAACCAACGATTTCATCAGATCCGGCGATTACGAAGTCGAAGTTTTAGGCGATAGGCACAAAGCCAGCGTCCACCTGAGGAGTCCGTTCGACCCCGAGAACAAAAGACTGCAAGGAATATACGAGGATCCTTTACCTGTCCAGTCATTTGCTTAAGAATTTTTCTTTTTTAGTGTTTAGTTTAGATGTTAAGATTTTTTCTTTTGTATATACAAAACAATTTATTTACAATTTTCACAAGCTTATAAAAAAATTTTTGCTATCCTGCAATTGGATTAGCGTGGATTGTTACACTGTTGATTTTTTTATCATTTAACGGCTTATATGTTTTTGCGTTAACTGGAAGTTTTTCTAGTTCATCTAAAACTTCAAACCCATCAATTACTCTGAAAAAAAAAAAAACTTTGTATGATATTTTTTATTGTTTTTTTGATATAATGAAAAATTATTTGTTGTTAAAATAAAACATTTTTTATTCATTTTAAAAAGTGGCTAATTAAATAAATAATTACCTTCCAAAAATTGTATATTTTAAATCCAAATGAGGCTGGGCACCGTAAGTAAAAAAAAACTGGCTGCCGTTCGTATTAGGGCCATTATTAGCCATTGATAAAATACCCCGTACATTATGCTAAAAACAAAATTGTGAAAAAATTGTCCATTGTAAAAAAATCACGAGAACATTTGTTTTGAACGAATCACCTTCAAATTCTCTTTGAATTCGTCTTTGAACTTTTTGCCCCAAATCGAACTGCCGCCCTTGCCGGTATGCGTCGGGTCACCGGTCTGCACGATGAAGCCCTTTATATTTCTGTGGAAAATGCACCCGTTGTAATAATCGCTCGCACACAGGGCTAGGAAATTCTGTGTGAAAAGAAAAAAAAATAAATTCAGATTGAAATTAAAATTCTATTGTTAAGAAATAGATTCTCACTGGACTTACCTCACACGATTTTGGACATGCTTCACAGAAAAGCTCGAGCTTTATGTCACCTAGATCAGTATGGAGAGTAACAGCCTGAAATTGTTAAAAATTTAAATTTAAAAATGATATACAACTCTTGCATTAATCCGAGTAGTATTTTTAAATTACTAAAACAATATTTATTTTATGTAAGCTGTTTGATTTAGGATTATAAATTTGTGATTTGATTCATTTTGATTAACTGTATGAAATTATGTAATTTTCTATAGTACTTGAGCTAGGAAAGATAGATCATTTCTTTATCATTAAAACTATAACTTCTGACATTACAACACATTATAAATAACTAAACAAATAACAGGTTTAATTTGATTTAAATTCCGACAATATAAGAGAAATTGATTTGTTTGCTTTATTTATGTAATATTTGGGTTTTTCGGGATACTGGTCAAAGTGAACAAGAAAATTCCGTTCACACACTGAACCTAATGCTTTATATACATTTCCGATCTTCTTCATATTACGGGGACTCATCATCGAGAGAGTTTTTCCACAGATTCCAACTCTCTTGGGATAGTTACACACTCCTAACTCTGGCTTACGGTTTTAACACCATGCCATAATAATACTGTTTTTATTTTTTAACTCTAATTTTTTTTTTTTCATTTTGTAAATAAAATATATCTATCTATCTACATTTTTATACCTCCTAAAATTCAAGGCTTTTTTTCTGCTATCCCCAAATCAAACCAAACAGGTTTTAATTCCGGTGAAAGGTCGAGATCGTCGCCAAGACAAGGATCTCCAATTGTTAACAGAACATCTACATTTTCTGACAAAGATTAAATAAAATGAATCCTACGCCCTGAAAATGATCTCAACAAAGTCCGAAACGTTGCATAATATAAATAAAATGTTTTTCTAAAATAATATAAAAATGTCTGGACCAGAAGCATTCCTTTCCAAAGCAATCAATTGCCCATTTAATCATGTCCGTTATCATGGGAACACAGGTTTGCAAAACAAAGTCTCTGCTTGGTCCCAGGACACATGGGAATAGAATGCTACGAGAAAGCGGCCTGCAAGGCAAGGAGCTGCTACACCGCTAACAGGACCCGACTCTTCTGTGGCATAGGAACGAGTATCTCAGATAGTAGGACAAAAAGAAAACGAGGAAAGTATCAAATTCACTCATTGGACACAGATAATCTAACAATCTTCAACCAATTTCGGAAGAAAAGAAATTACAGAACATGTCAAAGGAAGCAGGAATAAACTGCGAATCCTTAGTATTTTCCTAACAGGACATTGCAAGTTAAACTGAGACACAAACACATTCACCAACAAACTGCGGAGCTACACTAACCGGCCCAAGGGAAGCGGTGCCGGAATACATTATACCTAAATTAGGGATCAGCGTCTCCTCCCCTCTTGGTAATAACACCTCCGTTTTTCAGGTGGAAATATGGGCCATTAATGTTTGCTGCAGAACACTTACGGATTATAAAATCAAGGGAAAAGATGTTAGAATTTTTTCCGACAGTTAGGCCAGTCATTACAAAAAACATCTAGGCTGGTGGAGGAAACGGTTGAACTTATTAATAGGATCTTTACTAGGTACAAGAATAAGGTAACCATTATTTCGATGGGCGCTATGGCAATGAAGAGGCAGATAGCCTGGCCAAAGAAGGCTCAAGTACTGTTTGTCTCTATAAGCACAACAAAAGAGAGTATTAATTGCATGGGCATGAAACAATTCCTTAAAGAATGGAATCTGTCCCCCGGACATAGGCAATCAAAGATCAAGCCAAAAGAATCAAAATGACTATTCTCTAACTCAAGGAGGGGAATTAGGAGGCTGATAGGTATCCTGACAGGCCATTGCTTCTTGAGAAGACCCCTCTCTGTAATGGGTATTTTACCAGACCACTTCTGTGAAATAGAAGAGCTTCAACCATTGAAACCAGGCCTATGAATCAAGTTTCTTGATGAAGTAGGACTTACCGATGTGCTTTAGGCAGAGCACAGGGATACCTCCTTGCGCTCTCAAGGGGCGCAGTATACTATACCCTGAAATTTTATCTACATCTAAGAAGAAAGGGTGAGGTTTTGTACTTAAACTCGGCTGTTTGGAAATCGCTTTCCTCTGAAACTGTATTCCATGTCTTGGCAGAGTGCTCCTCTCTGGGTGAGATCAGTTATTGACTGGCTCAAATACACAGTACTTAATTTTGTTACACTTGGCATGCATGGAATTAAAGATACGAGTTACGTTCTTTCTCATTTTGTTATTTCTTTTTTTTTTCCATTTCCTAGGCTATTATTATCATCTTACTTTATTCTGTTTTTTTTTCTAATTGTTTATCCAACATCTCCTGACAGATCCAAGATGTCCATAAATGCTTTGAAAGCACATTTGTCTTTTTTTTTTTTTAAATTGAATAAAGCATTATTATTATTATTATTATTAATTTTGTAACAGCCTGAGCCTTCTGGATAAACTGTATATACACTGTATTATTCTATATTATACAAGAGGTTTGAGCTTAATATTTCTCCGGGGTTTTACTTATAATTAAATGGAATTTTCGCAATTAATTTTAAGAGAGAACTTCGGTTTGTTCCTGTTTGAATGAGTCCTGGCTTGGAAAGATAGTGATTGAAACGATTTCTTCGACATTCTTCCACACCGTACCGACTCGACAACACACAATTTAATTTTTTTTTTTTAAACAAAGTGCCATTTAAAAATAAAAATTACGTACCATTTTTCCCTTTTTTAAAAAATAATAATAATAAAAAAACAGATTGGGCTCGTGAATTGTTTTTGGGAAAAAATGTGGTTACAAAAGAGAAAGGCTCTTGTTTTCACGGTGCAAGAGCTTTCAAGATCACGGAATCCTAAAAACAGTATAAATCGTAAGAGTGAAATATAAAATTTACAGTGATTTTTAATGAAAAAGAAAAATAATCGCTAAAAGTTAAAATAAGGGGAAAGAAATAAAAGGAGAAAAGTTCTTGGAAGGAGAAGCGTTTTCCAGAGAGGGGCTCGTCCCTTTTCACGAAAGGAAGGAAATTACAAGAAATAGATCGTTTAAAATAATCAACCCAACGTCGAACAGTAAGAATTTTCCCAGTCGAGAGTCCGTCTTCTGCCAGAAGGTCCGTAAAAAAAACAAAAAAAAAACAAAAAACAAGACCTTACAGATTTCGATACTGTTTTAATTCAGTTTCGACTGTTGTTAAAAAAACACATTTTTAATTTTTTGAAAAACCCCGTCTGAGCCCGTAAAAAAATCGCGGACTATTTTTTCGGTGAGAGGAGAAGGAAAAAGGCTTTGGAGCGAAAGGGAAGAAAATCGTGGGAAATTGTTTTTCGGGCAGTGTGTTTCTGTCGAGTGACGTCACCGTATTGATCCCGAGGAGGCGAAGAATCCTACGTCCCGTGAAAACGTCGTTCCGTGAATATCGCCATCTTGTTCTCGGGTGGTCGTTTAACTGCGGGACGAGTCCGAAAAACGTTGGCAGCCCGAGTCGTCCGTCCCGATTTTCGCCGAGAAGGAGTTTATATTTCTTCTTTTTACACCGTAGCCCAATCGAACGGACCTGAGGTAATTCCAGGCCGACAGGCCGTTTTCTTTTTTATAAAAACTTTCAATGCTCGTTTTTACACCGACGTTCCGTCTCTCGGTTGCGAGAGGAAATTCGACCATCTTTCCGTCTCGACTAGGAAAATCTTTCGCCCTCGTGCTATACACCGTTTCACACGCTTCCTCATAACCCTCGTCCCATTTTACCACCCTCGAAACACCTTAAACTTCCCTTAAAACACCAACAAAAAAAATCATTTCCCCCATTTATTGCCCGATTTTATAGTGCATCCTTTCTCCCGACAATCCTTGGGACAAAGACCTCACGCTAACTTCTTCGACCCGATCTCCGATTTGACCGCAGTCGAATTTCCTCCCTTTGCCAAAAACAAAGAAAAAGGTGGACGCTTTGACTGCGTGCGGCCGAAAATGTTGCACGTTCTAACCAACAAAACCTTAAACAACAATTTGTAAACAAAGCGTACGCCTCGTTCGATTTTTAACTCAAACTCCGTCTCATTTTTAACCGGGACATTATTTTATAAATGTGATTTTAAAAAAATAACAAATATAAAAAAAATTAATCTACACAGCAACCTTCATTGCTTGATGCACGTCATTTCACTGTTATGTTCTCTCCTCGTGGAAAATATACTATGTAAATAAATCTCTTTACCAATATGCCCATGAGGATTATTAGTGTCTCGATAGACTTGAGATTTTTAGTCATAATTGTGCTGTTTTATCCACTGCAGTCAAACATGCTCATAATTCTGTGATGATCTGAACCTTAGCCATTGCCCCTTGCATGTCAACCCCAATCTGTTTCAATTTCGATGGTGTCAATTGTAGATTAAGAAAAAAAACCCCAAGGCTTTTAAACAATACATTCGGTTCATTTTTACCTTATTTTGCTGGATTAACATAATCAATATTTCGACAATGGGCCAGTAAAGAAACCTTACCTCGGACCTTCACCCTCAGCTAGATGTGTGGTTGCTGATAGTGAAGCTTAATTTCCTTTATTTTATTTTTGTCTAAAGGTGGCTTCAGACATGAGGGATTTGCCGAATCCTCAGTAATGGGGATGATTGTTCGGTTATTCACCGGGCGAAAATATTCTTGCTCGATGCACTCGGCTGATTGCCGGTTGACTGCTTCAAAGTGCCACGAATATTCATAACTGAACATAAAGCATCGACACATTTAGGAATCAAATCGTACTGTACAGATAGCAGCTATAATAATCAAATGTGTTATTTAGTGACTGTCAATTAATGATTAGAGATCATGAGATGCAATCGGGTGTGATGAAAGTTTAGAAATGTATTGGCTACCCGCCATTTTGAATAACAAGACTTCAACAATCCAAAAAATATTAAACTCAGAACAAAAACATAAACTTAACTTTTTTAGAAATGTTTACATCAACAGAGATAAACACAGCATCAGTTACAGAACGGACACGTGTAAACACAGTTGCAACTACTCTAATATCATTAATAAAATTCAATAGCAATAATATACAAAACAATACAACATATAAAACAATTATTGCACTCCATACATCAAATTCTGTATAGTCTTTTTAGCTATTTATTCTTCGACAGTTTGTCTCTCCTGACCCTAATTATCTATAATCCTGTAAGGCTAACCTGCCATAACCCATTTTTTCCTCATTGTTGGCTCCTTTCACCTCAAAAAAAAAGCCGACTCTTCATAGAAAAACTTTTTCAAAATACAATGTATATAAACAAAAACCTTAATATCTCACTTGTACTCTCAACACGACACATAGTAATGACTAATGACAAATCTACACAGAAAACACGCCCTTTAAGGAGGGAGTACAAATATTTTGATTAAACCTAAAATTTCTATAATTGTATAAATTCATTTTCACAACTTGCCACGTATATGCATAATTTAAACAATGTTTATAAATCCCAGGCCTCAATAAAGATGGAAACGTTGGCACAAAGAAAATGTAAACCTATATCACACCAGACCACATCTCACGATCTCCAAATAATCGCTGCTGTTTATTTTTCAATAATAAATTATTCCTAACTGGTGTAGGTTAAATTGTAGTATTGTTTCTGTCGGTAAGAAATAGATTGGCCCGACATAACAGTTCCTCAATCTGTACCAAGCTGAATCAGTAATTTGTAACACTTCTCTTCCAACTAACAAAACCTGGAACGCGGATTTTGTTGCATGAAAAATTGATCAAAATTAAGATGGGCAACATATTCTGTGACTGAGTTTGTAGACACTACAAAAAAACATTAACTTCTGCAGCAATTGTAGTTGGGGATTCGTATGGCACTTGGCAAATACGTATTCACTGTTGTACAACACAAAAGGGCCGGTTGTACGAACATCGTATGTCTGTGGTAAATAGTAAATGCCAAGCAGATCATCTCGAAACTTAGCAAGTGTTCAGCAGCAATCGGCATTTGGCGAATACTGCATGTCTGGAGGCACGTAATATGTAAGAGTATATTTTTATTTGCTTGCTACATTCTCATTTCGGTGGTTAACTCTATTAATCTAAAGGGCCAGTTGAGAAATATGCTTTTGTAAATGTAGATGCAATAATGTGGGTAATATACTGCGCCTTTTAAAAACTATTTTGTCCCCCATTCAGCACCTATAGCACACCAGTAAGTCCTACTTTCAGTTGTTGAATTTCTTCTGTGGTTACATTGGCAGCAAGTGTAACCCCATGGTTGGTCAGTAGATTGGTGTTTCCTCTGGCTTCCATTGCAGAATCTGCACGTATCATGTTGGGTTATACCTATCTTACTCATATGTCCATTCTTCAGTGTCCTGTTAAGAATTTCTGATTATTGTGTTCAGGTTAGGTTTTTAAATGGTGTTCAAGGAGTGAATTCCACTGTTTCCTTATTTTAATTTTCACCTTTTGTCTAAAGGCAGCTCCAGACATATGGAATTACGTTGTTGAATATTTGCTAAGTCTTGGCATTCGCCAAATAGTGAGCCAATGTATGTGTACATATGGGGTTGTACAACCACCCGGATGTTGTGGAAACAGCTAATATGTGTTTGCCCAAGGGCCGTGCGAGTCCTAAACTTACTACATCGCGATGGAAAACAGTGAAGTCAATGCTGCACAACTGTTTCGTGCGGTGGTTACAAATCGGTTACTTAAAGAATAGAATTTGTGCGCTTTGAAACAGACAAGAAAACCAACAATTAGCCGATCGATATTGCTGGTTTGCAAATAAGCTTAGCTTGCATGCTTGGAGCCATCTTTAGATATTCAGTGATAGTGTGAACCTATTCACGATGGATGTAGATGTAATTTTTCCAGGGTATGGTGTACTGCGTCCTTTAAGAGCTACTGTATCCCCTCCCCCGTCTCTGCCTAAAGCACATCGGTGAGTCCTATTTCATCAAGAAACTTGATTAATAGGCCTATGGTCACGTTATACATCCCAAAACATTTCCTCCTGCGGGCTAATGTAGCTCCGCAGTTTGTTAGTAAATGTGTTGGTGTCTCTTCTGCCCCCTTGCAGAATCTACATGTGCCATCTTGGATTGTTCCAGTCCATTTAATCTGCAGTATCCTGTTAGGATTCACAGTCTGTTCCTGCTTTGTTTGACATATTCACAGTAAGGTAGCTCCTTTCCTTGCAAGGGTTTTGCTCTCTCATTTCCTTCCTGGGACCCAGCAGAGAGTAACTTTATTATTTAACATACCCAATTCACTAGTAATCTATTTAGCAGCATCTTCGAGCTAATGATATTTGAGCTTAGTTCTTTGATGTCTGCCTTGCTATCTGACATAACAGCTACATTCTTGGTTTTGTACCCTAGTTCGGGTTGAACTGATTATATAAATTGCACGGACTTAGGCCTGGAAGATAACGGTGTACTTTCCCATGGGTTCGGAGTATTTGGTTCTAGACCCCCCCCACCCTTATACTTTCATGCTTTCTAGATCTATCAAAGTTAGCTTAGTAAACAATAAAAACAGTTAAGCCATTTATTTTTTGTAACATGATGACAGTTGAATATAATTTTTGTGTTCGTATCAGTGGTGATGGGAATATCGGTCAGTGGTTGTTGATATATATAGTTCTGTAATAATAAATAATAATGAAATAATACACTATATACAGGATGCCTTGAAAAAGATTTGAATTAAATCGAAACGTCGGCAATGATTGAAAGTCATTTTCTTTTCAACAACAATTGACTGATATTCCCATCGCCCCCGATGCGAACACCACATTTATTATTTATGTTTAAATTTTTTTAACTGAATTCCTAGGATTAACTCCATCAAATATCAACAATAGGCCATTTGAGAATAAAACCTTAGTTTGGTGCATTTATTTAACCCTCAGCTAAGCTAAATGGTTGCTAATAGTGAAGTGCGTTTATTTCATGTTTGACATAATGCATAGGGAAATATATTTTCTTAATTTGCTACAGTGAAACATGTCCACAAACGTTCAATTGCGCATTATAACTCTAATACAGGGGGGGGGGAGAAAGCTTAGGTGGTAAACACCAAAAGCAAACGTGCAACCATATTTTAAATTTACTGTACTACATATTTTGTTTGAATTCGGAAAAAGTTAATTTTATGCTTCACATTTATTTTACAATCATTTGCCGACCGAAAGAAAGAAAAAGTCATGTTCTTTAACTTGAATTTGGAATAAACTTAATTTTTTTTTTTTTTCATTTAACTAGTAAAAACCTCAGTTGTAAGCCCTTAAGAATTTAGACCAACTTAATATAAGTTAATAAATTATTTGTTAACAGATTTTTCCCTTTACCTTCAAATTACATATAGCAAATCCTCCATTATCCAGGGTAATGATGGGGGTGTCCATGGAAAACCAAAGACCCCAGATAATGTAATGCATTAATTAAGGTTACATCGAATAACCTAGTCAAGTCTATTCTACACAAGCCCTCGAAATGCGACGTTTGAAACTCCTGCCTCTTGTTTTAATGGTTTGAAACACATGCTAGGTAACTCGGGGCCATTCTGAACATGCATATGAACAGCAGGTATCGGCGTAGTTAGTCTCAAAATGAACCCTCTTGAAGTAGGATATGTTATGGGGATTATGCTGTTGAAGCAACTCATGAGAGAAAAAAATAGGGGCTTAAAGCCCTATTTGGACTTTTCAAATAAATAAAATGGTAATCATGTAATATAAGTCACTAATATTTGCATGAATAAAGCTTTACTTTATAATAATATAATAAATAATAAAGCTTTTACTATAGGCCTGCGACAGATTAGATTCCAAAAATACTCCCCCTCCCCCACAATCTACAACAAGCTTCTAAAGCAGAGTTTTCTGGAAAGGGTGCGTCGTTCTGGTATTGATGTAGGGAAGGATTTAATGCATCATTCCAGAATGAGAGACATAACGAATCTGTTACAGTAGAAGAAGAAGAAAAATCACTTTATTCTGGGACTGGTGTCCCCTAAGAATAATTTACATGAGATACAATAAATAACCTTCTATGATGTCGCATAATAAAAAAAAAAAAGATAGATAAATCGTGGAAAAATGTATGCCAGTAAGGCGGGCCAGAAGGGAAAATTAACAAAAACAAAAATAATAAATGCTATCGTGAGGTCTCTGCTTGGAGGGAGAGGAGGTGATTATAAAGATGGGATTTAAAGGAGGAAAAGTTGGTAGCGTGACGAATAGAAAGGGGGAGTTCCAGAGTTTAGGGGCTCGGATCAGAAAGGATCTTTCGAAAGTATGGGTTGTATGTTGCGGAAGTATAAGGTCGATTGGGGATGAGCGGGTCTTATGGGAGTGATGTGAGGAGTTGAATTGAAACGTTCGGATGATGTAAGGAGGACGACGAGTGTGGATGTACTGGAAGAGAAAGCAACTTAGGAAATACTGAGCATGGAAGGAGGGGAATAGCCAGGAAAGTTGGAAATACAACCCCCGATACCCAGTATCCATTAGGGGTGTCGTATACAAAATACGCTTCAATCGTGCGTTCTCCCTGTCTGAGAGACCACCTTATGTCAAACAGCTGTAATCGAAGTATGGAAATATAAGGGAACATACAAGGAGTTTGCGGATGGAGAAAGGTAAGAGAAGCCAGGACCGACGGAACAGGCTGAGGGAGGCGATGGAATGGCGGGAAATTTGGGAAATGCGAGAATGAACAGTAAGTGGACTTGAGGGAAGTCCATAGGAACAAGGCAAAATATTGTGAATCAGAAGTGACTTGCTGTTTGAAATATATATCCTGTATACATACTATACATAGATGAAGGTTCAGGGCTTGGATGATTGGATTCTAGGGAAACGAACCCTTTATAATAAAGATTTTTATACCTATACTTTAATACAAATTATATATTTGGTTTTTAACTTGCAGTTTAACTTATTTCATTTTCTCTGGAAATGTTTTGCATTCTAACCAACAAAATTCGATCATTTAAATAAAGAGGAATAAAAATCATCAGGTTAATTTTAATTGTATTACAGGATTTTACTCCCTTAACAGACGAAAATCTATGACAGGGCACAGTTTTGTCAAAAAGATTATTTTCAATGCGTGGTTTATCGTTAAGATTTGCCTGGTGCAGATTTAGCTCAAGTCTGGTTATTAAAGATTAGGGTGATTAGCAGTAAATCACATCTCGCGCTCAGTTAAGATTCTAATTTGTTTAATTGACTTTTCCTTTCTTTTTTATTTAATTAGCTATACTGTAGAAAGGAAAGCCTTTAAATCACGAGGGACCCAATAATTTAAAATACGTATGTGATTGGAATGAATAACAATAATTTTTAGTCCCATCTATTTTATTAATGAAATAATTTTAAAAAAATGATCACTAGAAGTTCAAAACTGTTTATTTTTGCAAAGAATTTCTTTCTTCACGACAAAAAAATTTTTAGTTTATATTTCTTTCTGTTTCATTACATTGTTGAACTGTCAACGGAAACGATCTTCCACGTATGGAAAGCTAATGGATATCTTGTTTGTTGTAATAAATAATAATTAATAAAAATACTAAATAAAGGGTATCTATAAAAATGTTTTTGGTCGTCTCTGTCTGTGGAATAAAGTGGGTCAAGATAAATTTTAATAACAACCTACAGACCTAGAATAAGAGTAACAATATTATCAAAATAATATATTTTTTCAAATAGAAGTATGTAATACACTTTTCCATAAAATATTACAATAAATAACAAATTAAAAATGTTGTTATATGTCCTACCAATTATTGTTGTTACACATGAGTTTTGTGTATAATGGAACAGTATGGGTGTTCAATTGATAATTTTATTATATACCAACTCTTGAACGTAGGAAAGTGAGAGAGACATATATAATGAGAATAGGAGATGGTTGGAAACGTGAAAATAATTTTAGTAAATTGTTTTCTTTAGTTTGCATGACTCAAGCTAATAAATCTTGATTGAAATATATTTTAGAAGATTCAGTTCACTAATTTCGTGGTCCATTTGATCAATTAATATATTACAATTATTAAGGTTTTTAGTTGAGAATTTCTATGGCACGTGGAAAAATGGCAAAAGGGGGGAGGGGTTGAGATGGGAAGTTGGTGTCCGAGTGGATTGAGATAGCTCAAGTGGTAGAGCAGCGGCGTATCTAGCCGAAGATCGTGGGTTCGATTCCTGCTTGTGACACTGACTTTTTTATCTCAATGAAAAATCTTAATTGTAGTAGTTTAGCAGATTGTCTTGTTTCTGACTTGTTTTAATATAAAATTGTCAATTTTACCCTGGTAACCCTGAATTAATTATCAAATCCATTAAAAGCAAGTGGTTTTTTGAGCATCAATGGTACTTCATTTTATTTATTTTTTATATTAGTACGGGCACAAGAAATAGTATTATACTCACTGCTAACTATTTTTCGTTTATATTGTATAATTCAGCCTTGCTTGTTGACATTAACATTTTTTTTCTGTTTCAGAATAAAGGTTCGTTCTGAGGGTCTGTTATAATCTAAATGGTTCCCTGCGGACAGCATGTCTACATTGTCGGGGGTACCAACGAAGGGGGAGAAAGGAAAAAAGTTCCAATCCCTAGATATAAATAGCTTGTACAGCACAACAAGGGTAATTTGAACAAAACATTTTAACATTTTGCCAGTTTAATTTATTTGTGTGTAGTTTTAAGGCTTAAGAGTTTTTCTACTGTAAAGGAAGTATGCGATTCGATTACGATAATAATATTTAAAAATATCAATGTGGGGCTGTATTTGCTGAAAAACCCCTTTGCATGATATACTTTAAAAAAAAAAAACATATTTTTTTGGTATAGTAAATAATAAATTATTTGTCATTAAAAGTTGAAAAACTAATAGAGTTGGTTGGAGGTAAATTTGCCTCTTCCGTAACGCATGAAAATCCAAGTTATACAAACCGTAGCATGATTATGGATTGAAATTTCCTATGATCAATAATAACTAATAAGTTTTAAATACTTATTTTTAAAGATATTTTTTTTTAAATGAAAATTTTGATATTATGTACAACAAATTGGATTGTGATAATGTGTGTAAATTAATTAAATATAATTAAAATTATGATCATATAAGGTATGAATTTAAGACACACACACACACACACACAACTAAAATTATATAATTGTTTAAAGCTAAAAACTATTATTCAAATAATTAAAAAAAATGATAACTTGAAATTTCAAATCTTAATGGGACTTTTTAAAACTCCAAGGCATAATCCCAAGGCAACCTGGGCAAAAAGTACTGTCGTCTGCTTTTCCAAGCCTTTTTTTCAGACAATGGAGTAAAATCCATTTTTTCTTCCTTGCCCTCGTTACCGTTTTCTGCTTACGTGTTATCATCCTCCTTCAATAATTTTAATAAATCCTCATTGGACAATTGATTTATTATTAATTGTTCTTGAGTTTTAATTATTTGGACAGATGGTTCTGCGTTCCTAATCAACTATTGTTCAGATGAGCCAGGTTGCTTGTGTCCATTTCTAAAATTTTAAAAGGCATCACGTTATGAAAGAAAAACCATAATAAAAAAAAAATATTGCTGCTGTACTACCGACAGTTAATATTATTTTTAGCTGTTTGTAAACAAAAAATATTTTAAACAATGTTTTTTTATTTATAGTACTTTTCTCTTTGTTTTTAAATAATTAATACCCACTTTTAAAACATTAAAATTAAGTTTAATGATAGCAAAATCTTAAAAAAAAAAAAAAAAAAAAAAAAAATGGAAAAATTGCGATAATTCAGGTTCAAATTAAAATAATCAAAAACAGTTTGCAGTTTAAGGTCGGATTCACTCAGTAAATTCATACCAAATGTCTGGTGAAAGGAACAACATGAGCCATTTTCAACCATGAAGGAGGTAAATTTACCTCCTTTACACTGAAAGTGTTAATTTACCAAGTAATACAGATACACTACATAAAAGCATACAAGCACGTATAGCGGATTGGATTCGATTAACACACTCTTGTTTTTTATGAAAATTTCAAAGAATACTTTTGATACACGATTCGATTTTAACTAAATTTGCATACTGGATTTTTACTAGAATTATTACAAATATTAAAATAACAAATTTAAATATTTTTTATTTAAACAGATAACCAAATACAAAATGATTAATAAAATAAAAATTTGAAACTATTAAAAATGAAAATTCCAGTAAGTTAGTAGCCGTGCAAGGTATAATTATTTTTTCCTGTATAGCATTTACTTTTACAAGGACTTTTAATTAGAATATCTAGGTTACTTATTACAGAACGAGCATTGGTTGAACATCTGTACTGAATATGTACATGTGCCGTTATTTTTACGCTTAGTCCATTCTTTCGTTGTTTGCCAAATACAGTCGACTCTTGATAAAAACCCAAGGAGCCAGAAAAATTATAGGAATGTGTAGGGATTAGTGAACGTTAATCGATAATTATTCAGATATCGTCGGATGCGGTCTGGTGTGATGTAGGTTTCAGAAAAATATTTTCTTTGTCCCTGTATCTCCGTGTAAATTTATCTTTGTATAAATTCACTTTTCCACATCCTAAATGTATTTGATAAATGTAAACAACGTTTGTAAATCCCAGACCCTGAAGGTGATTTCAATAAAGATAAACGTTGGCACGATAAAGAAAATGTTTTTCTGAAGCCTACACCAGAACGCATCTCATGATATCTGAATAAAAATAATAGAGAAAAATTATCAAGAAGAAAGAAAAAAATCATTAAGAGTTGGTACGCATTTTTAAAAGTCTTAAAAGTTTACTTGTATTGTACTTGGAATATTGTAATAATAATGAAAAAGTGGAAATAGACCAACTATAAAATTGGACGTTATGCATTATTATTAAAAAAAAAAATAAAAAAAAAATAAATAAATCAATGTGGCTTGGTGTCCTTTGAATAAATGATTTTTCATAAAAGTGACCAATAATGAGAATACATTTAAAAAAAAATTGTCCACCAAATTTAATAAACTAGAGAAAGTTTGAAGAAACTAGGCTGCAAGGAAGTAAGCATGTGGAAATTCAGAGGAACAATTACAATGAAAAAGTTGGAATTATAGAAAGGGGAAGTGGCTCTATTTCGATTTATAGAATTCTCTCTCCCATTGTTGTGAAAAACAATTTTTATTACTGATTGTATCAAAATGTACAGAATATTTTAATTTTACCGGTGAGAACGAAATTAACAAGAGTCAACTCGATTTGTTACGATCAGTTCTGATATATTCTGAATGTATACTGGATAAGTGTGACATACGAGAAAAGTTAAATCCTCAGGAAGATAGGACGTTGGGTTCGTACAATGTATAACCTCGATTTTGTGATTAAAATAATCAAAGACCTGTAACAAAAAGCAAACCAGAAAATATTTGAGCACCTATCAGTGCAATTAAGTTTTTATTTAAAAAAATTAATTGTTATTTCGTCAAATGTGATTAAAGGAAACTTGTTATGAAAAGTTGTTATTGCATGACTCATGAGTGATTCATTTTTCCTGTGTACACTATCTGACTCGATCATTCTGAATCTTAATGCTACTGAGATTTGTTCTTTGTTGGTTTCTTTTAATTTCCAGATATTTTTAAATGGTTATTCTTTTGAAGTACATTCAGGTTAGACTTTATTTTAATGAAGTTTTATTTTTTGTTATAAATTACTTAAATTGTTTATGGTTCTTTTATGTATTTATTTCTTTAAGTTAATGAAAGTTTGTTAGGTGTTATATAAATATTAAAATTTTAAAACTGGTGTTTTAACAATATCTAGGGCGAATCTAGTGATCACCATCCTCAAAAGAACTTACTAGCACGCAGACATGGAATGCAAACGCTTGGCAAGGTCCCACCATCTCGTCGTCCCCCGGCTAATCTCCCTAGTTTGAAATCAGAACACAGCGGAAACGATCCAACAGTAAGCCTAGTACCGACAGGAGGAACAGGATGGGGGAGCAAGCCAGGAGAAATGGGTCCATCCCCAACACCCCAGCCGACCACACAGACTTCAACGACACCGGTAATTTTTTGTGATTAAAGTTGAATGATTAGCCTCTTATACTTTATTGTCTATAGGTGAGTTCAATAAGCCAATCACATGGAACAAGTGCCCCTGCTGCCGTGGGGACACCTGTTCCGCCGCAAAACTTGTCAACACAGACCCCAACCACTCAACCACAGGTATTTATTTTTTTCCCTTTTCTTTTCTTCTTATCGGGTTTGCTGTTTACTGTTTAATTTGATATATTTAGGTGATGATGAAGCCAGTAGGAAACACAACAAGCACAGGAGACAAAACTTGGAGTTCAGTTATGTGTGCAGATCAAGGTCCGAGCTTCCTGGCACACCAGTCACCGCAGTTCCACCAAGAGTTCCCGAGCCTATCTGGGGAGGGAGTGGCCCAGGCCCACCCGAAGGGGAGTGGAGGGGCGGTGATGGATATTCCTTATGGCCCAGGCCCATCTCTTCGCCCGCAAACGGAAGGCTCTTGGGTTTTAGGAGGGAGTGCGAGAGCAGCCACACCCCAACACCCCTATTTTCCTCAGGAGACTGGTGGAGTTCGCAACAACTTGGGCCAATTTGGGGCGGGCGTGGCCCCGGTAGGCCTTTCCATCTCGCCTCCTCAGAGCCAGATTTCTTCTCTGCCGTTCAAAGGGAGCATGCCGTTCTTGTTATCTAAAACAGGCCCAAATTCATTCCCGTCCGGATTTTCGGGAATACCCCCTTCAGTTAGATCAAGTCATATGTCAGGCCCTTCTGAAAACCGATTCATGCCAGGCTCCTCCCGCCCCACTGTCGGTGATTCAGAGGACCTCCTTCCAATTGTCAAAGTCGAAGATATCAATCGCATCGATGAAATTGCGAGGGATACCGGCTGGGCCAATCAAGATGATATCGATTACAGTGAAACGCTGAATTTCAGCGATAATGAAAGCACAGGAGCTGACGACGATAGGGATAAACAGAAATCTTCACCTCAACGTATTAAAGATGACCATAAAAAGGAAAATGATTCTGATAAACAAAACAGCCATCAAAACGAAAAGCCCTGGCTGCAAAGAAACACATCACTGCCATCGTCTGATTATAGAGCATCTATGTCTAGAACAAATGACCCAGTGAGTACAAAATAAAGCTCATTTAGTAATATAAATTTAAGATCAAACAGAAAAATTAATTATACAGTTTTAGAAAAACCAGTTTCTCTAATAACAGTACGAAATGTTAATTGTATTCAAATGTAAAATTTCTTAAATAGAAACAAGACTAGTAATTTGTTTATTAAGTTGAATAGTCAATTATAAAAAGTAAATGAAATCTGTTAATTAAATCCCATTTTAAGTCCAGAATAAGATCAAATATGATCAGAATAATTTAATACTTTAATTTTTAGTAAATCATGTGAATTAAAAAGAAAATTGAATATTTAATGAACAAATAAAAAGGGGATTTGTTTAATTGTATCATTATTATTGTATTATATATTGTATCATTGTATCGTATTAATAAGAGTATAAATATAGAACATTATTTTCAGAATTATTATTTTAATGTGTTACTTTTTTTTTTTTTTAAGGTAATAAGACAAGAAATGGAACTGAGCACGGAAATGCAAGCAAAAAGAAATTTAAGAGAGTCGATAGCGGCTGTTGCTGATAGAGCGCATCAGAGGAAAGAGGATGAAGAACAGAGATTTGTCCTCAAGAAAAGTATGCAAGAAAATGAGTTGAAAAACAAAAACAAAGATGAATCGTCATTTTCCTCTATGTCAAATGACAGAGAGAAAGAGGACAAACAAATGACACCGACATTGATCAATAAAGACACAAGTGACAGAGATTTCAGGCAGATGTCACAAATGGATTCAAGGCCAAACTATGGGCGGGACAGGGATCGTGATCGGGATCGCGACCGTGACCGCGACCGCGACCGGGGTAGGGACAACGCTTACTCGAGCTTCACACTAGCCCCAAGGTTCCAGAAGCAACAAAACGAGAAAAACAACCAGCAGTACATGCGCCAACATGGTTCCAACAGTTCAAATTATCAATTTCAAAATTTCAACTCAATAGGAGATGATCCACGGTGCCTCCTCTCGAACCACGGCTCGTCACATTATAATAAAGGAGGCGGATCGAACCGATCTGGCGAATCTGATATTTCTGAACGTGGAAAAGAAAGGCTGAAGGACAAGGAAGATGAAAAAGAAAGGGATAGCAGAGACAACCGCCACACTCCTCCAGAACAGGATCGTGATCGTGACCGGTTAGCTATTATTTTTTAATTGCATGGCATTAATTTGCATGTATTGAGTTCTGCTTACCATCCATCATCTCCATACAATTCTCAGCATCTAAAAACCTAATGCAATTCCACAATTATTTTATACTTAATTTATTCTTTGTAATAATTTAAAATATTTTGATTAAAGTTAGTTATACTCTAATAAGATTTTTAGCGGCTGAGAATTTACTACTTAGGAATCCCAAGTTTTCTGGTTCGTCCCTATTTAGTTAGACCCCTACTGTTGTACTTTCTGAACTTTAACTATCCAGAGAGAAAATTGTGTTAAACTAGTTGAAAAATTGAAAAAAAAAAAAAAATGAATTTGAATAGACTTTCAGGAAATTTCATGGATAATTTCTGTACCCCATCATTAGTACACAAATTAATCAAAATTATATTTTAATTTTGTAAAAACATAATTTATACAATGGAAAAGAAAAACTTAATACCACTAAATTTTGATTTAAATTTAAAAAATTGGGTTTAAACAATCCGTTTTTAACTGCAAGAAGAAAAAATTTGATAGTCTATAATTTTGTTTAAACTAAAAACTCTTTAAATCATTTACCAGATTAAATTGGTTAATTAAATTAAATATTGAGCAAAATAATTCTCGTTCGGAAACTATAGGAAAATGTAGACTTCGGTGAAAGTTTCAAAGATTGCATTTAATATTACGTTAATGTTTGTTAACAGATAGAATTTTTTGACCTTTGATATTTATATCTAACATTCTCTTGATCGTCTTGTACTTAATCATAGTTTGCTCATATCGACCGAAAAATTACACTAATTTCGGATGATTTAAAAATTAGGAATTAAAATTTAAAAAATTAAGGGCGTGCCAAAACTTTTTAAGATTCACATGTGCGCATGCATACACGTGTGTGGTATTTGAATTTAAAAGATGTACAAGGTAAATGGAAATCCTTACAATAAAAAAGTTAATCTTTGTCAAACTCGCCTTTTTGTGGGTGTGTGCATGAATTTATGTGATTTTTATGTAAAATTATCAGAACATAAGTTTTGGTGTCTGTTCTATTAATAACTGCTATCAATGAAACTAAACAGTTAACAAGATCTCTGTTTTGATGAAAGGCGGGGTGCGTGAGTGTGTATAAAAGAAAGAGAGAAATAACTGAGTGAATATTTTTGTTAAAATTAGATTTGTTGATATATTTGTATAGGGGGTGCAAGTTTCTCTTTGAAAATATTTGCGATCATTACCACTGCAATCTGTGAGTGTGTATGCTTGGGTGGATTCTACAAAAATCAAAATCAAAAATTATAATGAAATTACTGATCGCGTTTTCACTGGATGACTCTGTCTAACTTTACAATAATAAATAATTTTAATAATAATTTCATTAAAGAAAAATTTATTATTATTGTTATTGTCACTGTGTTTTTTAAACAAACAGAAAGTAGCATAATAGTTTTGAAGTTATAAGTCCATATTTAAAATATCGATATAGGTGTTTTTCCTCCTGATGGTAGGGACGATATGATGGAATCATCATGGAAGTTCATAATAGTAATAGATTAGGGTTTGGTCAGTAATGATAATTTTGTTTAAAATCAGGTTTGATATACATAAACTCATATTATTATATGTTGTAAATAGTGCTCGTTTTAGTCTCTAGAATATAGAGAATAAAAATTTAAATAACTTGCTATCCGTTTTACACTTTTCTCTCTGTTTCCTATTTTTGTGCAAATGAATTCAAATAAGAAAAAAAAAATGGACTCCAAGATTGATTTCAATGTATCTTAATAAGAAATTTGTTACCCTCTATAGGTTTAGAGGAGTAAGAAATGACAGAGGTTACGAGTCTAACAGAAAAAGCTATTTTGACAGCCATGGACCAGATTACAATAGATCTCAGAGAGGTTACGAAGATAGAAATAAAGAATCTTATTGCAGGCAGTCAGTAACCCTTATATTTTTCATTCCTAGACTTTCTAGCCTTCTGTTTTGTTTTTTGAAACTAGTAACTGACGTACGCTATCCAGTTTATGATAAACATGTTTTCATTTTTAGGCGGGAAAGGGAGGTCGAATGGGAAGGAAGAAGAGGGACCACCTGGGAAAACAGAAATCATGCCGATGATAAGAAAGGTCGTAGGGATGTTAAAAAACCTAATCCTGTGGACGGCTACAACAAAGTTCATGTGGGTGTCATTTTTTTATTTTATTTATCATTTTTTGTTGAAATCATTGGATTAATTTGTTTTTATCTGTGTAGTCTAATTTTTCGGATGATAGAGATGATATAAGAGAGAGGCCACAAAGACCAGAAAGTAGAGACAGGCCTGAACATCCGACAAGACCTGATTCTCGAGATTCTAGGATATCTAGAGAGTCGAGAAACTCTAAGGAATCCATCAGAGATGACACGAGGTACGTTGATTAAAGTATGTTTTAATCCACAATTACTAGCGGTCCTTTTATAGGTCTATGGGTGAGACAAGCCACAGCTTTAGCTGGGACAATAGGGAAGACAAGCCAAGGAAAAAGGATAGTTTTAAAGAAGACAGGAGAGAAAATCAGTCTAGAAGAGAAGGCTACGGTCCGATTAAGAATGAAAAATTCACAGCTTATGACAAACAGTACAGTGAGAAGAAGGAACAGTTAAGCACGTCGTTGATACTGACTAGGACAGCGGCAGATGAGTGGACAAAGCTGGGTCCGAGTGTGACTTCGACGAGTAACAACACATCATGGGCAGACGCCACTGAAGAGAATAGCCCGTCGACAGTCCATCAGAAATCTTCTCCTTCACCTCCCCTCACAGACCAGTCATCATCGCAACCAACGCAATCTCAATGTAAACATTATTTAAAGTACAATGTATAGATGAGGAAAATGAGATTTTATTTTTTTTTTTTTTAATTTTGTAGTGCCTGCTGAAGAAGAAGGTGAAACTCAGATCAAAGACGATACACACGATAAAAAAAAGGATGTAACGCTGCTGAAAGACAACAGGGGTGAAAAGAGCAATAGAGGTGGAGGAAACCGTGGTTCAGGAAGAGGTGGTTCGAGACAAGGCGGTCTCTCTGGAAATAGCAATTACACAGGATTTCCTTCGCGTAGCAACTGGCCGAATAGGGAAGGAGGTGGAAGGTAAATACTAAATAAATCATTTAAATATTTTATTTACGAAGTATTGGTTATAAAATTATGTGCAGATTCAAGTTAGTAATTACCAATTTAACTATTAATACTACAATAGTATTTACAGGATGACACATTATATTATGTAACATGAACTTATTTTATAGGCGTGTTGGTAACAAGCCTCAAAAGGGTCATCGAATGGGTTCTGAATCAGAAGGATCTGCAGATGAAATTTCTGCATCCACTGAATCAGGGAAAGAAGATAAAAAGACTAACGATGGCAAACAAAGGTTAGTGAAAATATTTCTAAATAACTCCTCAAATTTTGGAACAATAAATTAACCTTGGGTCTCCTAGGTCTGGAGACAGAAAAAAAGACAAGGACGAAAGAAACAGGGAGTCAAAGAAAAACGAGGCCGACAAGGGCTCGACACAAACCAGGCAGGATAGAAAGCAACAGCCCCAGCAACAACAGCCCATCGGAAGCGGTGGCGGCTATGACTCTGGCAGGAGAAAGGAAGGGGGATTTGCCCCAATCGGAGAACCTTCAAGGCGAGGCAGAGGCGGAGGAGGCTTCCGGGCATCACGAGGAGGGATGTGCAATGTCGGAGGCCAGTACGGACCTCCGGGAAGTAAATCCCCATTCCCCTCTCACCAGCACACGGAGAACAAAAATGAAAACGACGACAAACTCAGCACTGATAAACCCTTACAAGGAGATTCCGACCTTCAATCGGAAGAAAAGGCTAAACATAAAACAAATACTGCCGGAATTACAGGTATTCTAAAGAGATGTTGATCACCAATTAGTAGTTACCCTTTTCGCCAAGAAGAGATGTCTCTCCTTAAAAAGCCTTCCCACTAGACCCCCGTTTCCTTCAAAGGAAAGAAAACAATTATATTTTCTATTTAACAATTTAAAATAAATGTTGTTTAAAACAGTTTATTCATTATTTCTTAGTAGATGTAATTTTATAACAAAATTTTGAGATAGTTTTTAAAAACAGTCGTCCGTGCTTTTCTCCTCAATCCATTCCCATCCTCGGATTATATTGAGCCTTTTAAAACAAGTAGACATTAGCAAAAAAATATATATGAAGCAAAAGTGAATATTAATAATGATGTATTTTTTAAAAGAATAAAATACATTTTTTGCTCTAATTTCAGGATTCTCTCGCCAGAACAAGGACATGAGGAAAGAGGATGGCAGCCGCAACCAGAAAAACAAAAACAAAGGGAAAGGCAGCGGCGAGGAAACACAAAGCGATGCAAGTGAAAGTGGCGACGGAAAGGGAAAACACTTTAGACATCCTAACAAAATGGATAAGAGTAAATTTCAAAGGTAAGATTTACCAAAATCTTAATGCATTTTGAACATTTCTTGAGCTCTTAATAAAATTATTTTGGCTTAAATGATTAAAAAAAAGTTACTCTTTCTTTTCTCCTATCTCAAAATATAATGTCATTTCAACATTTTTGCATTTGCAATTGTTACAATTAGGTCCGTTGGTGATAAACGTGGGACATTCAACTCGATGCAAATGAATGGTAGACCCAGTAGGGCAGACGATGGTAAAAATGAGGACTTGGCTAACAACATTGTTGGTGATAAAAAAGCCCTCATGGAAAAAGACTCTGATAGCTCTAATTACACGAGTAATTTTTCTTTTAAACTTTTTCTATTCTTGTAATAAAGAATTTGTTTTAATTTAATTTTACGTAAAACAGATAACGGCTTCCAAGAAGTGAGAAGTAAAAAAGTAGGCAAAGAACCACGTCCGTTGTCAAAAGACGATCAAAAACGTGGACGTAAAGATGCAAAAGGGAATCCCCAGGGCAGCAACCCGAACAAAGGCGCTCAAATGAACAAAATGCTACACTTGAATAAACGAGAAAGGAATAACAAACCTCCTCGCCTTCAACGCCTTGAAAACTCCCGTCAGCAACAACAGCAACAGCAGCAGGAGGTGAACGACATGAACAAGCTCAACCACACCGTGCAGCTATTCTCGCTCAATAGAACTGAAGTCGTCAATTGCACCGCTGCACCGCCTCCGCCTACTAACGCATGGGACAAGCCTATATCGCTCAGTACCAGAACGACACCACCGCCCAACACGGTCCACATGTCTACAGTGAATCCTGGACAGGATAAGACCAGTATGGATCTCGGTGATCATCAGCCTGGCACTGGCAGCCAAACAGGAAGTCCAACTGCTGATAAGGCCTTAACAAAAATGAATAGAGATGTAAGTTAACTGAAGTTGAATTCGATTTTTTTTCCTCCTATTTTAAATAATATTAGTATCAAAGCAACCCTGTTCTGATTAAGATGGCAATTTCTGCTAAGTTGAAACAATAATTTTCCCTTTTAATTATAATTGGTCAATATTACAGGTGGTGGATAAGAATATGAGACATCCAGTTCAGACAATAATTATCCAAAATACAAATTATAAGACCCAGGCACTGGAGAAAGTCAAAGGAAAGCTCGATGATGATATGGAGGCAAACACTCACCAAATGCGTCTTGTCACAGCTGGCTACAAACCCAATGAAATGAAACCAGGTGACAAGGTGCCAGAAGCCCTACAGATGCCGATGGCATTTAACAAGGTCAGATTGACAGTTTCTATATCAATATTATTTAAATATAATCGCTCTTTTATTAATGGTCTTCTTTTGAATACAGGGTGAGGACAATGTCGATATGGATTTCAAATTCGATTCAGAATTATCCCAGTTGACTGAAGACAAAACAAATATCCCTCACTCAATATTGGTCCAGTCATCGTCGACAGCAGATCTTAACCAAAAGATCGCTTCCGTTAAAAAGGTACAATTTAATTTAATTTTATGTAAATTCTATATTAATTGATAATTTTTTCTTGTAAAGGTCTGGGACCATCCAGGTACCGTAATGGAACATCATCAACACCATGTCGATGAAAATTTAGGAGTGGTGTCGACATCATCGTCAACCTTCACCACAAACTTCGGTGGTGTTGTCGATACGACTTTGGACCACTCTTCTGCTCACCAGGTCGACGATTCAGCCTTCAACAGTGCTGATGTTTACGGGTGAGTGGTTTTAAACCATCCTTCCATTTAAAAAACCATCAAGATTTTTATTAAGACGAATCATATTTTTCTTAAACTTTAGTACTACGCCACTGCAAGGTAATGCAGGAGCGTATAGCTCGGGTAATGCCAACATGATGAAACCTGATCCAAATAATCCGGCGTCGACACCACAGCCACAAGCGGTGGCCATGGCTTCAGGTCTAGCCAATCATTCTGGAGCTAGCCTATCATCTCCGCCGCCTCAGTATAATCAAACAACACATTTTAATAACTACCAAGTATGTTTTTCTTATGTATATTCTTGATAACACATTTCAATTAATATTAAAATTATCTGTCTTCAAATACTATTGAGATTGAAAGAAAATTTAGTTCAAATTGTAAATTTATTTGTAGCAATATAGCAACATCCCTGCCATCCCTTCACCACCTACTGTGATAAATTTGGCCGCAGGGGGCCAACAAGTTACAAGCGATGTTTATTCGTTTATGAGCCCCGTAATGGGAAGCCAGCCTACAAGGACCAATTTCAACCAGTATCAGTTTAACTTGAACCAGGGTAGCGTTATGGGCCAGACGTCTGCATACAACCAGCAATCGCTATATCACATTCCTCAGGCGGCCGGTACCAACGCTCCCCATCCAAGTGAGGTCTACAGTCCCTTCAGACTACAGCCGGTAATTACCGAACAATTCGAATTATTTAGTAGCACTAAGTAAGAAAATAATTGGAATTACAATTTTATTTTTTATTTTGAAGAATCCTTACGGGCAGTCTCAACAAATTGGAAATAATCCTACTGTTTTGATCACTTCGTCAACCGCCAATTCGTCGCTCATGTCGGCTAGCGTAAAGTCAACAACACAACTTGGCGCAATCGGCACAAAGGGATATCAATCATCGCACCCACAGGTGGAAAATTGCATTAGAATAACAATACAATAATAAGAATTGTTATAAATATACTATATAATTGTTTTGTCATATTATTTTAACTTTTATCATTTAATTAGTGTTAATTTAAATTCATATTTACAGGTGCAACTTAATTACATGCCTTATGAAGCACAAATGGTAGCTTCCAATTACATAAGAGGGACTGTTCCGACTATGCAGACTACTCCTACCTCATTTTATTCTAATTCAACAGGTAATTATTTTATATAAACTTAAACAAAACAAGCCATCATTTAAAATATACTGATTTATAATGAGTCAGAATGAGATGAATCTTTTGAAAGTTCCTCTTTTTCTTACAAAAGCTTTTTACTGACGGCTCTTCTTGTACTGCTGAAATTGATACCTGATTGGCTATTTAATATATTGTTTAAATCAATGCTGTCGAATTAATTTCACCATGAATAATCGTAAAATCACTAATGTTGCAATTGCGTTTTTTTCTAAAAATTTAATTGTGGTTCTAATTTATCATTTAGCCAAAATGATGAAACTGATGACGAGACAGAGAGGAAAAACCCAAGCCAGTTTATTCATTTTAAAGAGGTCTTCTCTTTTTTTGAGTATTTCTGGCCGACGGGTTTCTTCTCGCTGCTGAATCTGGCACCTGATTGGCTGTTTTATCATTTGACTTCTATCAATTTTTAAGAAATATGATATGGTGTTTTTAAGAAATATGATAACATGAAATTAATTAGGTTTTTTATTTTATTTTATTTTTTCTCCCCACATGCAACGTACAGTTTTGTAAGAGAGATCCGAAGTGATGATATTGATGGGAAGGGATGGTTAGGGAACAACCACTGAAAGTTTAATTTGACGTATGATCCATATTATGTCAAGGGGATAGGAAAAAAATCCAACTTTGCCGGTCTTTCGACCCAGGCTTCAAAAATACATAAGTCCTGATGACCAAGGAGACCAAGTCGAAAGCTTGGCAAAGTTGGAATATTGTTTGTTATGTAAAGTCTTAACTTTATTTATTTATTATTTTTTTAAATTTTCCCTTTTACTCAAGTCTTAACTTGCAAAATCTATTTTCTTTGTCACATTTTTTATAAATTTATAACATTGCAGGTAATTAATTAGGGTTTTTAGTTGAGATGAAAAAAGTTAATGGCACGAGAGGGATTCGAACCCACGACCTTCGGTTAGATACGCCGCTGCTCTACCATCTGAGCTATCGTGACCTTGATCCACTCTGATATCAACTCCCCATCTCAACCTCACCTTACGAGTTTTCCCTCCTTTTGCCATATTCCAAATGTCATGTATTTTCACTGTTCATTATGTTCATTTTCATCTCAACTAAAACCGCAATTAATTGTCATATATTAATAGTATTAACGAAAATAGTGAATTGTAGGTAATATCTTTTTATAAACATAGTGTTAACATGATATGCCAATATGATGAAACCGATGACGAGACAGAGAGGAAAAACTCAAGCCAGTTTTACCCGTTTTAAAGTGGTCTTCTCTTTTCTCGGGTATTTCTGGCTAATTGGTTTTTTTCTCACTGCTGAATCTGGCACCTGATTGGCTGTTTTATTATTTTTGTTAATGACACCAGACCGCATCTCACGATATCTGACTAGATACGTTAAGTCTTTAGCTTTACTTTTTTTTAAAATCTTCCTCTTTCCGCAATTATTGCTTTTCAACATGTATTATCTTTGCTACATTTTGTATAGAGCTATATCATTGTAGGCAATATCTTTTTATAAACATAATGTTATATGCCAATATGATGAAACTGATGACGAGACAGAGAGGAAAAACTCAAGCCAGTTTTACCCGTTTTAAAGTGGTCTTCTCTTTTCTCGGGCATTTCTGGCTAATGGGTTTTTTTCTCACTGCTGAATCTGGCACCTGATTGGCTGTTTGATCATTTTAATTTTTTAAGAGCCCTGCATAACACACAAAATTAAAGTTGTATTTTTATTGTGTCGTTTTGTAAATGGACTGTAAAAGAGATCCAAAGTGTTATGTAAAGTCTTTAGCTTTATTTATTTATTTTTTTAATCTTCCTCTTTCTGCAATTATTCCTTTGCAAAATCTATTTTCTTTGCTCCAGTTTGCATAGATCTATATCATTGTAGGCACTATGTTTTTAGAAACATAATAATATTAACTTGATATGCCAACATGATGAAACTGATGACGAGACAGAGAGAAAATTTCAAAAGCCTGTTTTTCTGTTTTAAAGAGGTCTTCTCTTTTCTCAGGTTTTTCTGGCTAATGGGTTTTTTCTCACTGCTGAATCTGGCAACTGATTGGCTGTTTTATTAGTTTTTGTTAATGACATTTATCAGTTGATTATTGTAATGTATCATACTTTGGCAAGAGAGATCATACTGATACGTTGCTTAGGTGAAGCTTTTGACTAGTTCAGCTTTGATCTTGATAAAATTTAGTTACAATATGTAGGAATCTTTCTTAAACTAAGGAAATAATAAAAGTATAAAAAAAAATTTTGAGAAAGCATTTTTTCTTAGGGTTTATCTAGTTTGAATTCATACTTAAACATAAGAAAATATCAAACGTTTAAAAAAAATTCAAAAAAAGAATGTTTTTCTTCTGTTTTTTCGAGTATGAACCTACCAGTTGAGGCAGGAGTTAGCCTAATAAAGCCTTTTGACAAGTTCAAATTGATATCGTGGAGCAATCTCGTTAAAAGTTGGTCACAATGTGTAGAAATAGTTTCTAAAACTAACTAAATTCTTCTTGACTTCAGGCCGAGTTTGTGATCAGTTTTTGGCTCATCAAATTGAAAAGTTTTTACAACTAGAGCCTGGATTTTGCAATAAAAATCAACAAATGTGGATTTATTTCGCTCTAAAAATATTAAAATGGGCAACATGAATGAGACATCACCCGAGTTAGATAATTTAAATTTAATAAATTATAACAATCAGAAAGAGAACTGACCCTTGGCTATCTTTCCACAACCCAAATACTTCTGGAAAATTTAAATAAAATTTATTACGGGAGGATTCTTTTGTGAAGTTTCGTTTACATTCATAAAATAATGTTACAAATCAAAATAATTAAAAGAATTTTTTTTGTTGAATTGGTTTTTTAATGAAAAATTACATTTTTTAACAATTATAATTAATTTTTTCAAATATAAAAAAAAGGACGCCTGCAACAAAGAAACTAAAGTAATAATAAAAAATTTTTATTTGAAATATTATTCAAATTTTCAAAAATGTGCAGAATATGTTAAAAATATATACATACAATTTTAATTTTTATGAAGAAATATATATTTGATTTTTGGACCTTGACTTGCACTTAAAAAAAAAATTCCTTCTTCCTCTAGTTGGACAAACAGGATTGTTCCAAGCTCCAGGAAATTCCCTTTTGACTGCGACAGGGAATCAGACTGCACTACAGGGCACATTCGGTATCCAGGGCTTTAACACACCTTCTGGTGGTAATCCTGGTGCTTCATCATCATCAAATGTGACTCAGACAAACTATAATTCTCAAGTAAGTTAACGCACAAACAAAATTTTTTTTTGTAAAATTAAGGTGTAATTTATAAAACAAAAAAAAAAACATTTTTTCCAGGCTGGACATTATCGAGGTCAGTCACAGAATTACTTGAAGCCAGCACCTCCTGTTCAGCATCCTGGGGACGCTTCGAAGCTTGCTTCCTCAAATCCTGATGTCATAAATAGTGTATTTTCTGGAGGTTTGTTCCATTCTGTATTACTGGTGTTTGTATATTGCAATACAGCTTGTATATATATTGATTTTGTGCGAAAATTAGGTAGCAGTACTGGTCAAATAGCATCGCCTAAGTCGAGGTCGAGCGGGGTCAACTCTGGTGGTAATAAACAAGTTCCATCACAGCAGCCCAGCCCAACACAGACCCACCCTAAATTTTTGAATTATCAGTCGAACCAGAACCTGGTACGTTTGCCTTTTGATAAATTGAGGAAAAAAAATTTGACGTGGGAAAATTTCAGGTGTTGCAGCAGCAGAGCACCAACAGTGGCGGCCAGAGGAACAACCAACCCCTGCCTGTACAGTACATCCGCCCAGCAAACAATTCCAGCATGTTGAGCAACAACAGCATGTCGTCCAAGTACTCGCAACCTATTCAAAGACCCAATGCATTCCAACAGATGCCCTCGCCCCAGCAGCAGCAACAGCTCATGCAGCAGCATCAATCAGTTCAACAGCAGAATCGCCAACAGCACAGAATCCCCAATTCAAGACAGCAGTCTCAGCCACAGACACAACACAACAAAATGATGCATTATTATCCACAACAAGGTATGTTGCACATTAACGTATATTTCAAGATTAAAATTTTCGTTTTAACGTTAATTTCAATCTAAGAAATAGTCATTCTTCATCGTCCTTTATTTAATATTTGCCAAATTATGAGTTTTTCAATAAATAACTTCTGTACGTTTTGTAATGAAACATAATCAGGTCTATTACTCAAATGTCTGAAGGAACTAGGGTCAGGACTATAGGGAACAAGCTCAATATCATCCTACATATTTAGGCCCATTTGTGACACCTTTTATGTATGCATCATAAAAATCATAAAATGCATCATCATGTCATAGGTGGCATTGAACAAAACTTAGTTCTATTTACTCAAAGAAACAGTGTCCATATTACATCCCTGAAGTGTTCATTGTGCCAGTAAATCAATTTCACTGGTGACATTGTTTCTAATGTACCAATTATTAAAGTTACGTTGATTTTTTTTCCCAATTAATTAAGGCTTTAAGTTAAGATTAAAAAACGTCAGTATCACGAGCGGGATTCAAACCCATGACCTTCTACCACGCTGCTGCTCTACCACTTGAGCCATCGTGACTTCGATCCACTCTGGCACTAACTTTCCGTCTCAACCCCCGCCGGATTTTCCCTCCTTTGTGTCATATTTAAAATGTCATGTAATCTGATTGGATTCTTGGCGACAAGTGAAAAAATAATGTTTCCCCCCCATTATTAATTGGTTTTAAGTGTTTAAAATTGTAAATTGTACTGCAAAAAGCTTTGTTTGTTTGTTTGACATTGCTTGACCAATTAATATCATTCAATTGATTAAGGTTTTTAGCTGAGATAAAGAAGTCAGTGTCACAACCCGGATTAAATATAAAAAATTTTAATCCGTTGCTCTACCACTTGGAGGTTACAATAGATCAAGTGGTAGAGGAATGGCATAACAAGCCAAAGGTCGCGGGTTCGAATCCAGCCCGTGACACAGACTTTTTTTTATCTCAACTAAAAACCGTAATCAATTGTTGATATTTAGTTTCTATGAATTTCTGAATTAATGGTAGACTGTCCTCGTGCTAGGTTTGTATAGCAATTTTTTTTATTTGAAGAATGCCAAAAAATACTGATTGCTAAATGTGGGGGTCACTAGTTCATATAATTTACCCAAAAGAAAACAGCCCATCTTTCTACTCATCTCAAACATTTAATTTGAGTTATTTTGCTTTATTTTATTTATTTATTATATAATGATATTTATTTATTTTTTTTATTTTGTCCTACAGACAGTCAATGTCATTTTGTTGGTGACTACGCCAACTGACCTGGGCCACCCCCATATGCCCGATTCTCATTCACCCGTACACTTAATTTCGGCAGCATTAGGAGGATGTGGATAAAAACGGTAGAAGGCCACAAAGGCCGCTGGAAAAGTCCACATCCTCTCCACTTCCCGGGAGCCATTGGCCCTTTGCATGTGGAGCATCCTTCGGAGAATTATATATATGTATATGTACAATTAAAAATGTCGAGTTATATTTTATATATATATATATATATATATATTCATACATAATTTTTTAAATTTCTTTCTTTCAGTTCATTTAAGATGGCAGGCGTAATTAAATTATTGGTTTTGATTACAGGCACCACTGGAAAAATAGAGCCTGGAAATATTGAAAGCAAGGTCGACACGGATAAACTTCAAGAGAGCAACTCTGCTGTTCCCAAGCAGGATAAAGGGAAAGAAGAGACCGCTAACACCGAACAGTAATGTGCTAAGGAAATGGAATATTAGAGATAATAGTGAAATATAAAAAACAAAAAAACACACAAAAAAACCACAAAAATGTTTAAAATATCAAAAAATAATTGAAGGAAAACGATTAAAATAAAAAGAGAGAAGTCACAGGAGGCAAGATGTGGCTTTGTCGCTTTTAGGACAAAAGAGAAAAAGAAGATAGAGACTAAAAAATTCACTAAAAAGCAAAAAAAAATGGAAAGCGGTGCAATAGAGTATGGATTTTTGAATGTAGTTGCACATTATTGGCTGGGTGGATTCCTCTCTTAAACTACCTGCAAGGCAGCACTTACACCAATTAATTGGTATATGAATAATGACACCCCTGATTAGTGTTTACATAATTATGGGTTAGGGTTTAGCTCTTACTTGAAAATATACTAGATATTGTATTATGTATTATGTAATCCTCTTTTTACTGTGAGATTTATTCGTATATGTTCCTTATTTCTAATTGTACCGAGCACCGACGGGGCTTAGCGCGCTGATGTATAATAACTCATTATTATTTTTTTTGAAAATGAAACTGAAAAAGCTATAAAATAATAAATAAAGAGAAAAAGTCGAAAATAAAAATTAACATTACAAAAAAAAAAAAAAAAGCTCCTGACGTGCTAGTTTGATATATCATTTAAATAGTGTACGTGCGTATCTGTGTGTGATCCTCTTTTAAGTGTTTTAAAACTGATCAAGAAACTCCAAGTTATATTGAACAATATTAATCTCATGGGGGGTCTACGGGAATTATATACAAAAAAAAAAATAAAAAAGGGGAAAAGTATGATTTATATGGTTTTTCATATAAACAATGCATTAGTTAAATTTTCGGAGTTGGTGCAGGCATAAGACTACCCTCATTCTTTCTGAAATTTATATTATATTAAAAAAATGGTTATTTAAAATAATTTAAAAAATAATGTGAAGTGATTCAAGTGAAGGTGAATTAAGCGATATTCAACAAGCGTGTTGTGCTGATTACCTCAGTTTATACAAGTGCATAATCGTGCTTGTTCAAATATATTAACAAACTGTTGTGCTTCATTTATGTAATACTACTACTACTACTACCTTATATTTAATAATTATAAATCTAGTAAAATTGTTTTAAGGAAGGAAAAATTTACTCTGTACACACTTCGGTGGAGAAAATAATCCAATGTTTAAAAAAAAAAAAAAATTGTTGAACTACATTGATTCTAAAAGTTCGGCAACTGCCAATAAATTTTGACTCATAAATTACAAGTCCCCTCAAAAACCTTGTAGGCGACTAATGTACAGCAGAAGAAAAAAAAAATATAATGCTTGATTTTTTTTTTTAGAAACTGTATTATTATTTGAGCTTTAGTTGGTTGTAAATCATTTATGAACTACAGATAACAGATAGCTTACTTGGTTTATTATATGAAAAGAATTGAAACAAAAACATTGTGTACGTATTAAATTGTTGTATATTTAAACGTGATTGTATTTTGTGTACAGTCCCTTAAATATGGTATATTCCAAAAAAAAAAAAAAAGAACAGTGATAATTTAATTTTCCAGCCCGAATTCTGCGCTATCTGTCTTATTTGTCTATAGTTGCAATAAATTTTAATTTTTGTCTGGAAACTGTGAAATCGAATGTAATGTACATTTTGAGTTTCGTATTCCTCAAGATACCTTTTTGAGTCCTTGATTTTCTTCTTTTTTTTGACCTAAAGGTATAGGTAAAAAGAAAACCCATTTCCCTTTTTTTTTCTCCTTATTATGAATATTTTTTGTTATAAATAAATAAATTAATTTAAACAATAATAAAGTTGAATATACGACAATAAAGTGTCTTTCAACTTCTGTTTATGAAATTTTGGCAGTTCTTTTCTTTTCTTCTATATTAAAATTTTTGTGATTAGGCTCGGACCATTAGAATTTTATTTTCCACTAGACATTAACACTAATTTAGTTTTTCCTTTCTTTTTTTTTTATTATTTAAAAATAAAATAATATTCGAGTTGCCAGTGTGGATTTTATTTCCTTTTGTTTAATATTCCAGAACTGAACTGCAAACTTGTTTTCTGCTATGCGGACAAATTATTTATTATTTTTGAAATTACATAAAACATAAATATGTGTTATGAAAAGAAGCAAACCATTGAAAGTTTGTTGTATAATTTCTATAGAGATTTTATTGGTTATGTAAATTTACTTTTTAAGCGATAGTCCGTCATTCTTATGAAGTTCTTATTTTATATTTTTATATGCTTTACTTTTATTTAAAAAAAAAAATTATTCATAATTTATTACTGTTACAAGTTTTGGTTACATTCAAATAGAAGAGAAAAGTTATCCTAAAGGCAAGTATAACAAGGCTCATTTGTAATTAATACTAATTTATATGGAACATGTGTAAAACATAATTTTAAAAATTTGTTGCTTTCTTTTGGCTTTCCAAAGAGTGAATTTAAATACGCGTATAATTCTGCCTTTTGCGCTGTTCATTTTATAAAAATTTACCTCTTGGTGTGTTAAGCGATAGCAGTGTGTAAATTTTATAAACGGTGCATAGCTAATATATGTGTATATTTATATTTATCTAACTATGTATAGGTATAAATAATGTTCAATAAGAAAGGGCAAATTCTAATTTGAATCAACGAATCGAATTTAAAATAAAACTGTAATTTTGCCTTTGGAAACACATTGCCTATTAGCAAAAATTATACATATCGCTTTCAAAAGAGTGTCAAGGAAAAAAACATTTCAATAAATATGCAAACGATACAAAAAAAAAAAATAAAAACAGCAGTTTTTTAATTTTATTTTTTTTCCTAAACATTACAAAGAAGATTGTGTCATATGATATTTAAAATAAGGGGGGAATTTAACACTTTTTCCAAAAAGCTTGGGCTACGAATTGGCAGAAATATAGACTTAAAATTGATGTAGACCAAATTTGCCCTTTTAAATGTGAAAGTACAAGGTTGTCGAAAGCGTTTCCGGATCCGCCAGCATGGCTAATAAAGAGAAAGGGTATCAGCACTGCGAGAGGGCTCGCCTCGTTTCTCAGCTCAAGCAAGTTGCAAGCAGCCTCAGGAAGGAGAGGTTGTTATCTAGTCGACAATTTGATACAGTGTGACTTCTGACCTGTCGTAAATTTTAGACAAGTGGATCAGAGGCCATCATTTTTCACACCGATAGATAAGTTAAAAGAAGAAAGGAACGAATCTCTGAGAGAGAAAGGTAAAAAATACGTTTCAGACTGGGTTCCAGCTTATACCAAGTTCGATCTGAAGAAACATCCATTGGTATATTTTTTAATAATCCATAAGAAGTATTTAGAGTAAAAGTTTATGTAGTTTTGATTAGTACTTTATTAAAAAGAAATTGTATATTTGATAAGAATTTTGTTTTGTTATTGGTTTTATTTTATAAACTTTTTTTTTTAGAATGCGTTACCTCTGCCTCCACCTCATGTTCAGATTTTAGCAGGAGATTTAGTAGGTTTATGTCATTGCTTGAGGAGAAATGGCTTGCAGGACGACTGTCCAAAGTTGGGATGCAAAGGGGGCTTGCATTGCGTGACGCGTCCCATTCCAACCTGCATGCCTAGTGGACTCGGCGAGCCTCCGCCCCCGCCGGTTGTGATCAGCAGACCGAAGATCGTCCCTTGCCCAGAGACTTTGCGGCAAAACCGTCTCAAACGCCAGAAAGAAAAGAAAGAACGGTGTGAAAAGTTCATCCGCGACGGGCGGAAAAACTACACCCACTACTACTGCAAGGATCTCTTCTTCAAACCGTGCTTTCGACACGACGGTACGTACGTGAGGAAAGTGCTCGTCGACGAGAGGGAGACGCAAACCAACATCGAAGATTTTTGCAAGTGTAAAGAACCGCCGATCGAATTATCTGGCGAATGCGTCGATGGTCTGATCGAGAATTTGAAGATCGAAGAAGAGGGGAAATCTGACCCAATGCAGGTGGATGTTGAAATCGCTTTCAAAGAGAAAATGGCTGAATGCAAGGAAAATCTTGCTAGAAAGTTTGTGGTGGAACCTGTGAGGCCGAGGTCCAAATCCATCGAAGAAGAGCCATCATTGGCCGAAGCATCAGTGTATTCCAGTGACAACGGTGTAAAAAATGCCTTAGTGGTTGTATAAATTATCTGCAAACTCACATTTTCTGTATTTAAAACAATTTAGAATAAATAATCTAAAACATCATAAATAAATCATGTGTTTTTTTCCAGCCTACATTTCTACTTTTAAAGTCTTCATTTTAGTGTAAATTACAAAAAATTATAGTATGAATAAGAAATTATTGTATAAGTATAATAAATACATAAATGCGAGTATAAAAACAGACAAGCCAGCATAACTGTTTTTTTTTAAAGAATTATAAAATAATAATTAATTATATCAGAAATCCTTTTTATCTTTTGAGTTTTGGCATTGAAGGAGAAAATCGACAAAAATGGCTTTCAAGCCAACAGCAAAGCTGAAAAGCAACAACGAACGCGACAGCACCAGTCGGGCCAAAAGTCTGATAGATATCGTTGATCTAGACCATAACTGCGAACGAGTCACCCTATTGACTGAGTTGAAAAATATCCGAAACATGTTGTCGCATAAAAGTCGTAGGTAAGAAATCAATTTGTGTCAATTTTTTTTTTTTTTTAAGTATTGAACCACTATTTAAACTATACTTACATTTACTATTTAAAAAAAAGAAAAAAAAAGAGGCAAATATAACTGCCAAGACTTAGTTACTAACAATTTTACAAATCCCAGCATTTATGTTATAAATTAATTTTAATACTTTGCTAATAATTAACTAATATTAATTAATATTATGCTATTAAACAAGACTAATATTAATAGTTTAATATTATGCTGTTAACATTAAATCTTGTAATTTAATATTTTAGTGAAGTGAAAGAATGGCTTGATAAAAAAAAGAAAGTAATAAGACACAAATATAATGATGTAGTATATGAATCAGTTCTGTACGATGATCGAACTCAAGAAAATAAAGACAATCAGGCTGACGAAAAAGACTCTCCTCCAAGAGATGAGGTATGTCTTTGAATTAAATATTTAAAAAAAAAATCTTGTAAAAATTTTCCCTTTTATTTTACTCTAGCTTGAAGAAGACCAACAGGGATTGGTTAACACAAGAAATATTATTTACAAATGTCAGTGTAAGAAAAGAAACGGGCTTCAGCACGAGTGTCCTAATATAGAAATTCAAGATGCAAAAGAAGAAGTTACTACCAAAGAAGAAGAACCTCCTGTTGAAAAAGAATCTGATGAGGCACCAAAGAAGGAAAAAAAGGGTCCGAATTATATAAAATTAGCGAAAAAATACTACAAGGAAAGTTTTTGCGAAAAAGTTCAGGTTCCTTGCCAACGCCACGGGCCCGGTTTCAGAAGGAAGCAATTACACAGGAACGCGAAGACTCAGACTGAAATGAAGGAAAGTCTCCTGAGCCCGGCTAAAGCAGATATTAACAAATTGCCGGGCAAGACGCCGCCTAGTAGCTCGTCGATACCGCCGCAGATGAATCAGAAGATGTACCTGAGCGAGCGCCTCAGGAAAAAGATCCCTCATATACTAAGGAATGAAGTGGGCCAGTTCGAGCTGAGAGTGGCGCCTGCGAATTTCATCTGTATGCTTAAAGAGGACAAAAAATACGTTAGGAGACCGATCGGTCCGATAAAGACAGAGCCTGTGAGAAACAAGTTAATATCGCAGAAAGAATCCACCCCGCAGAAAGGCGCAGATGATTATATCGATGATTTACAAGACGATGCAAATTATGAGGTCGTTAAAAAACCGAGTTTGTTGCCTACATATTCACATATTATATGAATCATTTGTTTCAATTTATTGTTTTACTTTTAAAAAATAATTATCCATATACAGAGTAAATGACCAAAAAATTTGTCAAATACTTTGACTCTATTTTTTTTTTTTTTCATTTTTACAAGCTAGGATTGAATTGCAAAATAATTCCTGTCAAACCGTCAACCATTGGCTGTTAAACTTTACAATATTTCATTTTCCGTATCATTATAGATTTAAAATAACCATGGTCTCGACCAATATTCAAACCCAGGACCGCTGGACCAGCGGTGGCAAATGCGTACTTTTGTATCCATTTCACAGTTGCTAGGATTGATTTAACTTGGAGTATTGAAATACTCGTAAATCAGTCACAAAATCGTAACGATCAATATTGCGGATTTTTTTTTCTCCGCCGACGGCTGAAATAATCGATACGGTAAAATATAAGATATGACTATATTGGCGATTGTTGTTTGCAATAATTTTCTCGTAGGCATTGTGATGTTTTTATTTGAAGAAATTTTCTTTCGCGTCTTACAAAATTCAAAATTGATTACAATTTACAAATAAAAAATATTTTTAACGTATTTATTATTTTCTTAATAAAACATGCTTAAAAAATGAAAAATCCACTACACTACATTTTAATACTCAACTTACAGTTCTTAAATAATTATTTGTTAACTTAAAACGTGCATTTTAATTTTTAAAAATTGCGTACATTTTGGCTGAAATTTTCAATTCCATAAGATTTTTATCCGCTTTATAATACAGTTGAGATCAACGCTGACAACAACTTTAGTTTAAACATTTCAGTTTAAAACAAATTCATGATTATTTACAAGTTTTAAAATATCTTAAATTTGTATAATAAATTTTAATTATGAATCTTGTTCGTCTTTTTTTTATCTTTCAATTTTTTTTTAACATGCAAAGATACTTATTTCTAAACGGCACCTTTTACACATAGAACAAAAAAACTATAGCAGGTTAACATCCTGCTTCCATATTGGTCTGTTTACTTAAAAAATACATATTATGTAGGCAAGTTAAAATAGATCATGTTTCAAATATACTTTTTTTTTTTTTTGTACAGATATTAAAAAATTACTGACATGCTATAAAATGTGTGTGTTCGTGTCCACTTATGTTGTAAATTTTTTTTTTTTTCTGCACAGTTAAAAAGAATGAAACAGCAGAGACCATCCATTCTTTTACAATATAATTTTATATATATATTAAAATAAAAAGGCGATAACATGAAAATATCTAACTCCCAATGAGATCAAGAACGTTAATTATTGTTTTTGGAAATCTATTCCAAATCATTATTTTATTACACAAGCTTAAATTTTAACACTAGAAACACCAAAATGAATGGATAAACAAAAAAAAGTACATCTAAACTTTGTTAAAACCAAATGTCAAATCTCAGTATGTACTATAATAAATTCATAAGTCCTCAAACTAAATTGTAATAATCTTGGCTAAAGCTGAGTCGATAAATTTTGTGATTTTTTTTTTTTTTACAAAAATTCTAAGTTCTTTCTTTGCACTCTTCTTTTAAATCAATCTTACCTGACATTTTTATATATAAAATGTTCCGCATCTCAAGATTTCCAAGGAATCATTATTTAACTGTCACTAAGCACTACACACTTATACTCACAGTAAATGTATTAAATAAAAGTTTGATTCTGTAGTTTGGTAAATAGATGTAAATGCAAAGAAAGAAAATTGAATTTGAAAAGAAAGTTTTAAAAAATATTGCATGAATTTTCGTTATTTATCTAAAAAAATATATATAGTTAAAATAAAAGTTACTAATATCTTCTCATTTGTACAATGCTTATATACATTATTATATTTTTAAAATTTTTTTTTCAATAAGTACAGACTATTTAAATCAAATTATTGTACATTGTTTCAGGTATACACATTACCTTAATTTTGTCTTTTTTAATATTTAAAAATTTTCTACTCAAAAAACCAAAAAGCTTTCTTAATTACTTTCAAAGATTTTTTTTCTTATTTAAAAAAGAAATAATTAAAAAAACTGAGCAAAAGTGGTAACAGGATAATGATATTAGGTACTTGGGAGGGTGAAAATTTAAACATGCTTACACACAAAGAAAAAAAAAAAAAAAAAAGTTAAAACACACGAGGTATTAACCGGCTCTTGACCAACATCGTATAAGTCACCCAGGCAGTCGGGTGTTGTACGAAGCTTCTCTCTTCTACACGGCTGACTTGGTACAGATGCTCGAATACGGCGAAGAGCGGAACGACGAACGGAACCCAATGAAGCTGGGTGACGCCTCCGCACAATAAGCCCCACGCCGTTTGCATGAGGAGAAAACCGGTATAGTTCGGGTGCCTCACAAATCCCCAGAGGCCGCCTCTGAAAAGATTTGAACCGAATCTTCTCTCCTGGACAACATCTGAAATAATACGATTAATTAAATAACAGTAAAATATGTCAGATGGTACACTAGTTAATTCAGTCCTTACGTTAAAATTATGACATTCATTGACAATTTAAAGTCTGTCGCAATTCAATCAAGTCCCTTCTTATTGGTACTTACTTTGTACTGGCCAACTTTAAACTATTAACTAATTTATTCACTTATGTGTCTAATATGTTTCCAGTATTAGCGTCGACCATTTTATCGACCACTCACAATTACTCTGGATCAAGGTCTTGAAGAAAAAAAAGCAAATTCAGTTGTAACTGACAAAACTCCGGTCTACTTAAGGTCATTAACAGTTCAATACAATCTTAAAAATTTACAGATTAACATATTTATTTATTGACTAATTCCGTGGCCCGCTTGACCAATTAATTTATTACAATTAATTAAAGTTTTTAGTTGAGTCAATGGCATGAGCGAGATTCAAACCCGTGAGGAAGGAAAATTCAAAAGTGGAGTTGAGTTGGGAAGTTAGTGTCCGAGTGGATCGAGGTCTCAAGTGGTAGAGCAGCGGCGTATCAAGCCAAAGATCATGGGTTCGAATCCCACTCGTGCCACTGACTTTTTAATCTCAACTAAAAACCTTGTCATATTTATTTATTTTTAGATCACCTATAAAAAAAAAAACTTAAATATATCAATCAAGAATTTAAGATTGTTTTACCCTGATAACAACCTTAAAATAGGTGTAAAGCTGAATTTGCTTTCTTCTTCAAGACTCGATTCAGAGTTTTTTGTGAGTGGAAATATGCACAATAATAAACAGTAGGGGGCCTAGGCCCTTTGCTCGCTTATTTCGCCACACTCTGGTTTTCATTTCTCATTCATCCTTAGAATAAAAGCTAGCAGGTGGTCCAGGGGTTGGTGAGTGGAGCCCCTGCTAGTTTTGTATCACCGTATTTTTTTTAATAAGTAAGTAAAAAAGAGCAATTTCAAACAAATAAACTCAAAAACTTCCACACCTACCAACTATTGGCAGGCTTGCTAGAAAAAATAACTTGTACGCTACTCCAAAGCTTCATCAAAAACAATTTTTTCTATGCGTTTTTCATTTAATTTGCATTCTACTTTAATGCCGATTTTGGCAATTCTCCCCTAGTGTCGAAATATAAGAAAGGATGTGTTCACATATCTCCCCCCTTTTTATTTCGCAGTGAAATATCGTCTTATCAATTTTTCTTACTATCAAACTGGTCCCATTACGCAAGCCGTGTCTTAAACATAAATTTCTTAAAGGCATAACTATATATATCCTGCTTTTAAATTCGTTTAACTTCCTATCTCAACCCCACCTTTTAAATTTTCCTGCCTTTTTGCCATTTTTCAAATGTTGTGTAATCGGATTGAATTCTCGGCGACACATGAAATGGCCACGGAGAGGAGCTTTAGTGGAGTATATTTCATTAAATTCACTAATTTTGTGGTCCGCTTGACCAATTGATATATTACAATTAATTAAAGTTTTGAGTTGAGATGAAAAAAGTCAATGGCACGAGCGGGATTCGAACCCACGATCTTCAGCTAGATACACCACTGCTCTACCACTTAAGGATCGAGACCTCAATACCACTTGCTATCTCAACCCAACCTTTCAATTTTCCCTCCTTCTTGCCATTTTTCAAATTCATTCGGCTCCTGTTATTGACTTTTTTATTCCAACTAAAACCCTTAATTAATTGTAATCTATATCTATTAAAATATTTCACTTACCCTCCCCTATCTCTCTCTCTCTCTCTCTCTCTCTCTCTCTCTCTCTCTCTCTCTCTCTCACACGTCGATTTTTTTTTTAATGTTATAGATGTTAGATATTTTTAAGATTATTTTCAGTTCAAAAGCATTGCACTGAATTCAAAGGGCATCTGAAAGTTTTTGTTGAGTTGAAACAGAAGTTCTTACATACCAGTTCACAGACCCACAGATTTTCTTCTTTCTTAGAAGTTTCAAGACCCTAACATTAAATAGTTACAAGACTGGACCTTGATTTAAAATTTTACAGCAGAGAAGTTTCTATTTATTTATTTTTAACTACTGTATTTTGTTTGATTTATTTTAAAAAAATTTTATTTACAAATCTAACACAGACTTATATAAAAAAAAATTAAAGGCATTTTTAGGGGTGTCGGTGGCCGCGAGGTTTTCTCTTTGACACGGCGCTCATCACTGTAAGGTCAAGGTCCCGGGTTCGAATCCAGCGGCCCTGCATTCGAACCCGACATACTTATAAATGGGCTTTTTTTCAAAAACACCAGCACCCTGAGGGTTTATATGACCTCTGCTGTTGCGAACCCTTGTAAAAAGGCAACAAAAAAAAAAAAGGCATTTTTAATTGGATAATTTTTTTTCTCTTGTGAAAATACAACCATTTGAAAATCCATGTTTGCAATTGATCCTAAAATTTAATATTTGCTTCAGCAAATAAAAATTAATATTGAAGAAAATGTAATTGTGAAATCTGTTTGATGTTAAAATGACAGTGAAGTGGTTGGTAGACAAATGGAGTGGCTCTAGTAATCGAGTTGGAGGTCAATGCCCTCTGGAAAGTATAATTTCCCGTCTGTCTATCTAATCACCGGTTCGTACGATGGGAAATTGTGCTTAATTGTCAAGTCTCACTTACCCTGGAGTTTATCCACTCTGTGGTGTTTGAGGAATTTCGCCTTCTGTTCAGAGCTCACTCTATAAACGATGTATCCGACTAAATACATCAGAGAGGCAGCCATTACAACGTAGAAATTATTAAAAACCCTTAAAAAAAATTAAATTAAAAAAAAAATTTATTAAAATATAATCAGTTGAGAAAAGACTCACTCGACCGTTTGTAAATATTTAGGCAGGAGAGCAAGCCAAAATGGTAAAATGGAACGCCAAACAAGAAAAAAATATCCAGTTCCTTCTTGTGTGACTGTGTAAGTTGATAAAAAGGAGTTTTCAAACATTAAGAAATCTAAGGCAAACAGAACCTGAAGGGCGCAAATCACCATCAGCGGAACCGAGAACTCGCTCGGCTTCGTTACACTTTCTACTTCTTTCAAAACAAACAGACAATTCAATAAAACCTGTAAACACACATAAATAAGTTAAACAATAACACGCACGAAAAAAAAATAATAAAAAAAAAAAATTCATTTTAACATACCAAAGTTACGAACGATGTCCTTAAAACGACAGTCTTAAAATCAAGGGGGCCGACGCGAGGGTTGACTTCTCCGCCCGTCCAAAAATCGTACACGAAATAGCCCGTATTGCCCAGTGGGTTCCTGACTACTTTCTGGTATACGGCTTTGGCATATAAAACCACACTTAAAAACACAGCATACACTGTCGCCATAAAGAGAAGCGGGACAGATTTGTCTAGTAGTTTGGTAAGAGGGAACGAAGTGTAATAGTAGATAGCAGTGAAAACACCAAGAGTCACAAATAAAGTTCCAAGTCCTAAAAAAAAAGTATAAGTTAAAAAAATTAATTTACAAAAAAAAAAAAATTATTCATTTAGGATCTACTTTTAAGATTTCAGCCTGGACTACTTTTTATTTTGAACTCAATTCGCATCTTTATCGTAAGGGAATGTCAAATTCTAAATAATTCGCTCCAAAATAAATAAATTTAGAATCTTCTATTACTAAATCCTAGCAGTGATTCCAGACAAACTGGATATTTTCCCCACTCAATTATTTACTTTAACATTTGGCAAAACAACATATTGATCACCAAAATTTGGGATGTTTTTATTTTAGGGAAATACAAAAAATGGAAAGAGCTCGTGTTTATATCCACATCCTTAAAATCCTTAGTTATGGCTAAATTAATCTAGGCCTTGTTAATTTTTGTACAAGTTTTTTATATATATATATATATATTTTTTTATACACATCATCT
>CM077109.1:17305326-17318038 GCA_039619505.1 Cimex hemipterus | reverse complement strand
ATATATATATATATATATATAAAAGAACTGCTGAATGCAAGCATTAAATTAACCATTATCCAACCCATTTTGATTATTTTATTTTTATAATTTCAAACAATTAGACTAACATGTTATGTTTTTTTGAACAAATACACTAACTTATGTGCATGTGGGTACTCATTTCAGTGATACATACACTAAAACATACAATATTCAATACATGAAAATTAATTAAGGTTTTTAGTTGAGATAAAAAAAGTGAATGGCATGAGCGGGATTCGAACCCACAACCTTTGGGTTGATACGCCGCCGCAGCTCTACCACCTGAGCTATCATGACTTCGATCCGTTTGGACATTAATTTTCCATCAAATTTTCCCACTTGCCATTTTTCAAATGTCGTGCGATCGGATTGGATTCTCGGCGACAAATGAAATGGCCGCGGAGAGCTTTAGTGAAGTAGGGGTTGAGATGGGAAGTTGGTGTCCCAAATGGATCGGGGTCGCATAGCTCAAGTGGTAGAGCAGCAGACCGAAGACCGTGGGTTCAAATCCCGCTCGTGCCACTGACTTTTTTATCTCAACTAAAGAAAACTAAACCTTACACAAAGATAAATAATTATTAATGTGTAATATTTAGAGACAGTTAATTAATGATTAATTAAATATTGTGAGATGAGGTTGGTGTGATAGGTTAGAATTTTTTTATCGTCCCAACGTTTCAATCTTTACAATTAATTAAGGTTTTTAGTTGAGATATTTAAGTCAAATGGCACGAGCGGGATTCAAAGCACTATCTTCGGCTAGGTACGCCACTGCTCTACCACATTGAGCTATCGCGACCGCGATCCGGGTTCGAATCTCGCTCTTGCCATTGACTTTTTTATCTTAATTAATTGTAATATATTAATTTATCAAGTGGACCATGAAATGAGTGAATTCAATATACGGTATTTTTATAAATAGTTTAAACTACAAATACAAACCATTGTTCCTATACATCAAACGAGTCCCTCGTAAGGCTGTGCCCTCACTTTTAAATCCAAGGGGCAGTGTTGCCAAAATGAACTGACTGAGCAGAAAACCCGTATACCAGACTGCGGCGTCCTTGTCAATGACTTTAACCTGGGAGAAAGTAACGTTTGGCTCAAGTGAGCAATTTCCCTAAAAAAACAATTTTTTATAAAATTAATTGAAAAAGTTAATTTTTTTTTTTTTTTAATCGAAAATATAAGTTTACCGAAACACATCCAACGTACGACAAGAAAACGAGTGCGGGATAGAAGAACATCATGAAAAGGGCGAGCAAAGTCTTTACACAACCGGTGTAATTTCGGGCCGTGTTTTTCTTCTCTTTGACATTGTTCTCAGGCAGGACTGTCACATCTGAGTCACTGTCTTTGTGTCCTTTGGCATTCTGATTTTTCTCAAACTGAAATTAAATAAATATTATCTTGTTTATAAATATTTCCAATAATATCTTTATAATTTCAATGACAACATTCCAAAATATTAATCCTGACCTATTAATAAAATTTGGTTTATTTATTTATTTTTTTTTTTAAATGGTATTACAATGGTACTATGATTGGGAGGATCATTTGGGAAATTAATTTTATTTCAAAATGAGTATGTCCCTATTAATAATAATAAAGGGTTCAATTATTTCCACATGCATACACATTATTTAGTAAAATTATAATAGGAGCAAAATTAACGTTTTAAAAATACTATTCAGTCTTTACATTATTGTATTAAAAGATAATAACTGAAGTGTTCCCAATACTTATGAAAATTTCGAAAATGAAAACTCAAAATAGTAACGATCCGGCGATAAGTTATCTTATTTATTTAAAGATCACTTTATCATGATATAAACATGGTTAATAGTCAATAATTCACCTCGTCTTTAAACGTATTGTATGTTAGTTTCCTCACTGAGGTCACCATGTCAGTAGCGACTTCCTCGAACTTTTGCACACTGCTTCGAACGACCTCTTCGACCATTTTTCTGTCGGGCGTTAGAGAATCTCGAATTACTTAAAAAAACAAAACAAAAAAAATTATTTACTAACCATCCCTAACCAAACATAGGTACAATACAATAAAAAAAAAAAGTATCTCATTCGACCCCTCCCTTGACAACATTTAAGAATGCTTCAAGTATACAAGATATATAAAGAAATAGAGAATTTTTTTTTTTTTTAAAGAACAGAATATAACGGTAAATACACAAATATCAGGTAAATAAACACATAAAAGACAAAAACGGAGCAAATAAAATATGACCAATTGTTAAGAACGAATTAGAATGTTTAAAAATTGAATTTACGTAGTAAGTACCCAATGAGTGTTTAGCAATAGGAGTCGAGTTGAGAAATGACATACGATTAAAAATAAAATAAAATAACATACATTACATACGATTGAATATAAAAAATATATTACAATTAATTATGGTTTTTAGTTGAGATAAAAAAGACAACGGCACGAGCAGGATTCGAACCCACAAACTTCAACTTGATACGCCTTAAAGCTGAAGCGAGTTCGAATCCAACTTGTTCCACTGACTTTTTATCTCAACTAAAAACCATAATTAATTGTAATATATTAATTGGTCAAGCGGACCACGAAATTAGTGAATAAAACATATATTTTGAATTGTATAAATTCACTTTTTTTTCCCCCCCGCATCCTACATGTATTTCTTAAATGTAAACAATGTTTGTAAATCCTAAGCCCTGAATTTGTTCTCAATAAAGATCGAAACGTTGGCACAATGAAGAAAATATTTTTTCACAAATTTACATTATTATAATTTTATTTTTAATATAATTATAACACTAGTGGAATAAATTGATACTCATATAAAAATCCAACAAGATCTCATTATATGTTATGTTTTTATCGTTGTTACATAAACATAAATAAGGAATAACTGCTTTATGTTTATTGCATTTTTTTACAAATAATTTTCTTAATGGTGTAAACTTTTTTAAATTCCATTCACTAATTTTGTGGTCCGCTTGACCAATTAATTAAGATAAAAAAGTCAATAGGACGAGCGGGATTCAAACCCACGATCTTCGGCTAGATATGCCATTGCTCTACCACTTGAGCTATCGTGACCTTGATCCACTCCGACACTTACTTCCCATCTCAACCCCACCTCTTGAATTTTCCCTCCTTTTTGCCATTATTCAAATGTCGTGTAATCGGTTTGGATTTTTTAATAATTGATTTTACAGAATAAAATAAAAGTTTAAACTTGACTAGTTATTAGCTGGAATAAATGACACTTGTTAAATTCTTTTTATCTCTATTATCTATTATACGTAGAAATAGAAATGTCAAATTCATTTTACAGATTTTCTACATCTGTAAAGCCATTGGGTCAATGTCTCAGGTATAACACCAGATTCAGAGATTCATCCAAATCAGGCTTTATCGATTATATCATGACTCAGTTAGGTTAACAAGATATTTACAAATGTAATGTATTGTACATGTAAAAATATTTAATGTTAAGCGTATTTTTGCGAGTTCAGGTTCATTGTGATACTTGTGTCACCTTCTCAGGGTAGTGAATCTGGTATCAACACATTGGTTCTGTGGTCGAACCATATTCAGAATTTGTTGGTCTATTTTTTCTTTTTTGCTTTAAGCTTTTATATATTAGCCAGATGTGTAGATTACATTTTTAGGGAAAAAGGAACACGAAAGCAAATTCTAAGGTTGACAGTAAAAATCGAGCCCAATGGCCGCAAGGCAAATTGTTGGATGTCACATTGCCAGACCAGTGGCTCTGGTATCACAATAATCACAATTACACAAAATTTTACAAAATTGATTAAGGCACATTAACTATAAGCAACTTGGACATCACATTATCCGTTAAAAAATTTGTATAAATTTGTATTGTGTATTTCTACTGAATTAATATATAGATTAATTCACTATTTTCGTGGTCCGTTTGACCAATTAATACATGACAATTAATTTTTAGGTTTTTAGTTGAGATGATAAAAAGTTAATGACATGGCATTTGAAATTTGGAAAAAGGAAGGAAAACTCGTAAGGTGGGGTTGAGATGTTGATGTTGGGATGATGTCCGACTGGATTCGAATCCCTCTTGTGCCATTAACTTTTTTTCATCTCAACTAAAAACCTCAACCTTTGTCGTGTATTGATTGGTCAAGCGGACCATAAAAATAGTGAATTAATGATTTAAAAATGATATACACTTCACTTAAAGCTGTCCGTCACCATTTCAATTGTCGATTACACGACATTTGAAAAATGGCAAAAAGAGGGAAAACTCGTAAGGTGGGGTTGAGATGGGAGTTGATGTCCGAGTGGACCGAGGTACGATAGCTCAGGTGGTAGAGAGCAGCGGAGTATCTAGCCGAAGGTCGTGGGTTCGAATCCGTCTCGTGCCATTAACTTTTTTTCATCTCAACTAAAAAACCTTAATTAATCGTCATATAGATTAACATATAGAATTAATATATAATATTTAATTACTGTAAAAATTTGAATTTATTTTTTTGACGGATTGTACAGATCATTAAATGAAGCTAGTGATGCTTGTTTTTTGTTCTTTAATACTAACTGTTTCCAAATGCATTATTTAAAAAAAAAAAATTACAACTGCCTTCATAAATCCCTTTTTTGGTTTTTGTTACAGATCATTCAACACAGGGAGATCTCATAAAATACTAAATTTGTTGTTAAATGCTGTAACATAAAAAACATAATATTATGATTCCTACGTAGCCATACACAGAAATCGACCATTTTACAATACTTTTTTTTTCCTTCAAAATTATTCCCAAATCAAATTCCAAGAGGCTACTCACGGAATGAAATCGGACACAGGTTAAAATATTAAATGTTTTACACACAATTTAGAGAGAGAGAGAGAAAAAAATTCTTACGCTCAATTTTCTTGAGTGCGACGGCCACCTTTGACGGTGACTTGGACTTCGCATTACTCCTGGTCACCCTCTCGGATTTTCTGCTAGGCGACTTCTCCTTGTTCGGAACCGTTTTCTTCGTATTCTCTGGCTTGTTTTCCTTCCTAGACCGTGACTTAGACCTGGACCTTAAAACCGCTTCATACCTCGAAGGCGATTTCCTCGAGCGTGGTCTCTCCATATCTTAACAAATTTAAAAAAAAAATAGATATAATTGAATTATTGATATTATTTAACTGGATCTTCTTGTGATTTTAGTTTCTGTTTTAGTTTATTATGGATTTTTTTTTTCTTACTGGACTACTTCCAATCGGCAGGTTTAATTTATTAATAAAGACCCACGTGGTTTTTTTTTTAATTCGAATAAAGCCTCCTTTTCGGCCTGAAAATAGAACCGAGAGGCCCGACAATTATTAATAGAAGCGAAGCGTACCTCCGAACCGCTGAGGTTAAGGGCCTTTGCCGCGTCGGACGGAGCGAAAACCGGCCCCCGAGGCTAAACGCAGTACAAAACGGCGTAGTTCACCATTAAAAGAGGCTAAAACGAAATATTGACAGAATGTCGAAACTCACCGTAAAATGTTACACAGATTTATACAGAGGATCGTTGAGTCGGCGACAAAGAGACGCTACACAGGGACCGACTCTCAACCGTCCAAAACAACACAAACATTCCCGACTTAACGGTAGGTTGCAAGTTCTTAACCGTTGAAATTACCCTCGGAAACCCCCTCCAGCTAACAACGCCTCTTCTATTACAAATATACCTATAATCCCTTCCGAAACTGTCTTTTTCTTTATTGGAAAACTGTTTTTTCACCTCTAAAAACTGTCTTTTCCTTCCACCTGCGCTCGCTCGATCTTTTCTTATTATTAAAATAAAAAGACTTGCATTTGCTTATATATGCTGTTACGCAACCAGTCACATACATAATGCGGGATAATTTTCAAACCGCTTCTCTAAGGCCAACTTCTGCTATTATGTACCCAATTAGTTATTACAGTATCATATTGATTAATATTATTTGGCTAATCAATTAAACAAAGAAGAATCACATTTAACCTGATTTTTCCCACGTTCTGCATTAAACTGCACAAAAATGAATAGGGTTATTGCCAATTTTGTAACATTTACTTTCCCTAGTATTTTTATTACAAATTGCATTCAAATGTAATATCAATTATTTTATCTTTACTGAGGAAAAAGGTAATTAAAAGATTTTGAAAAATAAAAGATTTTAATTCCAAAATTTTGTTTATTGGTCACAATAAAACACAATTATGTACTATACTTTCCATAGGATTTTTATTATAAATTGCATTAAAAGTTAGAAAATTAAAAGGGTTTAATTCCAAAATTTTGTTTATTAGACGCAATATATTTTTTTTTAAACAATTAATACCTTGTATAATTTTCTCTATGTATATATTCTCTGTATTGCCAGTTTTATAGTATTTACTTTCCCTAGCATTTTTATTTTAAATTACATTAAAATGTATTATTAATTATTTTATCTTTATTGAGAAAAAGTTAAATAAGGGATTTTAAAAATTAAAAGGTTTTAATTCCAAAATTTTGTTCATTAGACGCAATAATTTTTTTTTTTTTTAAATTAATACCGTGTATAATTTTCTCTATGTATATATTCTCTGTATTGCCAGTTTTATTTTATTCTTATCATCAATTGCATTAAAATTTATTATTAATTATTTTATCTTTATTGAGAAAAAGTTAAATAAGGGATTTTAAAAATTAAAAGGTTTTAATTCCAAAATTTTGTTCATTAGACGCAATAATTTTTTTAAAAACAATTAATACCGTGTATAATTTTCTCTATGTATATATTCTCTGTATTGCCAGTTTTGTAGTATTTACTTTCCCTAGAATTTTTATTATAAATTACATTAAAATGTATTATTAATTATTTATATCTTTATTGACAAAAAGTTAAATAAGGGATTTTGAAAATTAAACGGTTTTGCTGGATTTCCATTTTGTGCCTTCAGTTGTTTTTCCAATAGTCTGTCGTTTTTCCTTGCTTCGTGCCTGGTTTTTTGTTATGATATTTAATTTTCCAATGTTCCACTTATTTTATAATGTGGCTACGGTTTGTGCCACATAATGGATTTGGGCCTACAATTTGTTCTTTTATGGCTTTTTTAACAAAAATATATCCACCGCCTGTAATTCCCTCATGACCTGGGTTTAGCAGCTATTTGTTCATCCCAGTATTTTCAAGTAATTAAGGCAATTACAGACAATTTTTGTGGTGATCTCGTAGGCTTGGAGAATAATAATTATATAATGAGCGATCAGAACAACATTTATGTTATGTTAAGCAGTTGTAGTATTAAAACTTCCAATTATAATTTTTAAAATCTAATTTCTTTGCATAACTCAGGAGTTGTGATCTTATAGTTTGTAAAAACTTAATTTTGCGTATAAGGGCATGTATCTGATTAATATTTTTATGAGATTGTTTTATTTTGGTATGCACTAAAACATGAAGCCTCCTTGGCCAGTAGATCCACCCTGTCATTGCAGTTAATTCTGCTACGACTTTTCGCCCGTATCGTATACACCCGGATAACTAGATAGACTCTGAAAGTCCAGTAAAATTTGCCTAGTAGGAAGGATCAAAAGATTTTTTTTTTGTCACAGTGAGCAGACAGTCAGAATGGTCTTTCCATAATTTTTCATAATAAATAAATGAGTATAAAAATTACGACAAATCTTGATTTTATGAGATGTTTATTTGTGTTATACAGGGTGTTGCACCAGCTATAGCTTGGTAGTTTCAGATCTTTATCTGAACAGGATTTTTTAAAAAAAATTTTGGGGAGACAAAGAAACTCTACTGTGTTTCCTCTCATTTCTACCGGCAGTATCTATGACTTGTTGCATCTCACTGCTGCATTGTAGAGTTTTATAATTCAATTTCACTTATTGTACTTAGTAGTTTATGTTCAACATTTTATTATTTATTTTTTTCCCAGTGGGTCCGTCAAAATAATAGACCTTTGCTATGGCCATCTATTCTCCTAGTTTATTCCTTTCTAAATGCATTGCTCTTTTGACGGGGGATGAAGTTCGCCAGGCTGCGGTCTGCTTTTACACGGACTTTTTTTTATTTAACTCGCAATGTCTAAATAGTTAATAAATAAATATGTTTAAAAATAGTCATATAAATAAATAAATATGCAATAAATTAGCAACAATTTTTATAAATTTTAATAAATAAATATTTTACAATAGAAGCGTCGAATATTAACCGGACTTAACGACGGCGTCAAAATTTTAACAACGGAAAATGGATGTAAATAAATAGCCCGCCATAACAAGACAGGCGGTGTCACCTTTCTTTGCTGAATTAATTGCCTTTGCCGTTAGAGTTTTTATTGGGCTAAAAGATTTTCCTATTCATCCAACTTTCAAATATAATTATTAAATGAAGAACTATAATTACCGATATGTTTTATTAAAATTGTACTTTTAAACAACATAGGACCAGCAGTCCTTATTGGTGATACATTACATTTTCATTGTGAAAAATATTGGCACGTTATTTTTTTGTTATTTAGATTGATTAATTTCACATCATGATGCAAATTTATCTCGACAAAATTTACAATTACATTTTTCCATCCCAGTGATATTTTATATTTATTTTGTAACTGTGATAAATAAATACCATTATTGTTTAATAGCTTACGATTAATTAAGGTTTTTAGTTAAGATAAAAAAGTCAATGGCATTGAGCGGGATTCGAACCCACGGCCTTCAGCTAGATACGGCGCTGCTCTACCGCTTGTGCTATCATGACCTCGATCCGCTCAGACACTAACTTCCCATCTCAACTCCACCTTTTGAATCTTGTATCAAGCCGAAGATCGTGGGTTCGAATCCTGCCCGTGCCACTGACTTTTTTTATCTCGACTAAAAGCCTCAATTAATTTTGATTGGTCAAGCGGACCACAAAATTATTGATAACTTGCCTTTTTCAAGTGTGACATAATTATTATTTTAAAAAAATGAATTGACAAAAAAAAATCCCAATTAAAATGATCTTTGATTTTCTTAATCATCGCCCGATTTATGGATTGATTTGGTTTTGATTTTTCCATTGGAGTGCGAGTTGAAAAATAGATCACAAGTTTTATAATCTAAAAATGTATACGTTCCTGAATATAAAATATAAACAGACATAATAAGCTGAAGCCTTTAGGAGACAATTTTTTAAAGTATATTTCTGACTCAGAAGTTTTGATTTATTCATTTTGAAATAATATGCCAAGCATGCCAGAACTTACCAGTAACTAAATATTAAATCCTCAGTTAAAAATAAATAAATAAAAAATAAAATAAAATTTATAGAATATTTAATTATTTTTTATTAAGACACTGAAGTCTATTTTTAGTCACAGTATAAATCAATTTATTTGATATACAACTGAGCTCACACACGATTGAATATTTCTTACAATATACCTTTAGAAACAGAAAATGAATATAAGGTAATAAAAAAACAAAACAAAAAAACAACAACACATAAATAGTGAAATTTATTTTGAAGACAAGTAATTACAGGAATTTATAAATCAAAATTAACTTTACCCATTGAAATTATATTGTTTTCTTCGATCATTTATGGAATCATTTTTTCAATCAATCGTTTTATTAATTATGGAACAGGTAAAATTTATTTGCACGATCAGTGGATAAACGCTAGTGAAATGAAACTACAGTTTCTATAACTTCAAATGCAAAGTCCATTATTCGCATTTGGGTAAAATTAAAGTTCTATTTAAATATAAATCTATTGACTAAAAAATGGTTCTAGCTCTAGAAAAAATAATACCAATTATTGACTAATTTTAGTATCTAAATAAAATTTGAAATTTTAATAAAATGTACCTTAGAATTTGGTCATTTGATATAAAAATGTTTCATTCTATGCAAAATAGAAAATAAAAATAAAAAAAATGTACGGAAATTACATCACCTCATTGTAGGCACACATTTCACAATTAGTAAAACAAGACATTAAGCTGCTCATTATTTTTGTAATACATTCAACAATTTTAAGTATTTACATAATTATATTGCAAAAGTCATTTTATCTTCTGACGTGCAAGTTACGACAAGCAACTTGTACTAAATTGCGACAACTTTCCACATTGAAACGTCTCATTTGTAAAAATAGACCCATTTATTTACAAAAATTAGCAATTAATTGTACATTTTAATAAATTACTTTCTTAAATTTACGAGAGAACAAACAACAATACGACTTAGGGCAGGAAATAAATACAACAAAGTGAAAAGAATTAAAATTATCGACACAAATTAAAAAAAAAAAAAAAAAAAAAATCTTCACCAAATTCACTTTTGAATTATATACAAATTTTCCGAAACAAATTTAAAAATCATAATTTTATTTTTAATAATGACATATCGAGTTGTTATACAATATATACACGAACGACTTAAACCTTAATTGGCGCTATATACACATTTTTTAAATATCGTATAAATTACAAAGACAGCGTCTCCCTAATCAATTTTTTAACTGTTGATCCTACTGAAGATGTAGTCGGGCCAGATGTAGTGAATGACAGTTTAAAAAGATAAGGCTGAATATCTGGGTAAGTGGTGTCAAATATTAAATCCAGTTCCGATTGATTTGGCATTTTTGGCACATAATCATGCCGGTTCATCACCTCAGCGACATAAAGTATCTTTTCCGTTAAAAGTTCTCCCACCTTTTCCCTGAAGAGTTGCCTTTCGTGCTCGGTATTCAGTTTGATAAGCTCTAGCCGCAAATTCCATACCTCCCAAGGTATGCATTCCGATTGAAACGGCCATCTCGTTTTCTTTTTCTGAAAGAATTCAAGCGAAATCTGCCCCGAGCCAGGCCCGTCGTTCCCTCTCAGCGCTTCCGAAAACCCTGAAATTTCCTTTTTCAGGGTCCTGTCCAAGTTGAACGATGAACAGCAGACGTAGGTGAAGTCGATGAAATCACAATCGACATCCTCGTAGCCTACTGTCCCCACTGAGTAACTCCCTTCCTGTTTGTAGCTGAACTTCCCGAGCGACCGATGAAACAATACCGTATGGAAAATGCTCGCCACTGCTTCATCGACCTGGTGTCCTTCCACTTCCAATTCAAAAGTCTGCGATCTCGTATTCATATTTTCTCTTATCCATGAGTGCGATCGCATATGAATACATTTCTATGTTTCTGGTATAATTTTCACAATACTTCAACAAATATGTTAATCTCAATTATTTTAAAATCCATTGTTGCATTTAAAAACTATCTTAGATCTTGTTTGGTGTAAGTATGGGGTAAAAATTAAAAAAACCTAAATTTTACAGGTTGTGGACTCCTTGGGCCCATGATCGATCTAGTCCCCCAGCTCTAAAACAGAACAAAATATAAAGGATTAAAATATATAGAATTGATTAATAGATAAGAAAAAAATTTTTTTTGATAAATTTATTATTCTCTTATTTACAATTTTATATATAATCTTGACTGACATTGATCTAATTAATCAAAAGATAAAATTAATGTATCAGAGGGGATTTGTTCTCATTTTATTCATAATTGTCCTGCTTTTAAAAGTGGTTTGTTTGCTGTCCTCAACAAGGCCAGAAACGAGTCTCACCAATTTATAACAAAACGATTTATACAAGCTCATTTCCAAGAGAGTGTAATACCTATTTTTAATACCTTCTACTTCAACAATGCATCAGAGTTGTATTTATTTTTAGAGCATCGCCCTTTTTTTTTTCCACAAAAACAAGTTTCTAATAAATATAATCTTTTTGTTCTCTGATGCAATAAAATCAAAGATTAGCTTACGTTTAAAAACCAATAAAATAATCTTGTTTGCAGTTGCGTTTGTATCATTTGTGCCATCATGCATTATATTTTAGGTACATTTAAAGGTCGGATTTGAGAGTTATATTTATATCTTTTGTATATGCCATATGGACGCTAAATATAAATCCATTTTTGATCTAGGACAACGACTCGGTGTTATTAATAATTATTCAGGCCATAACTTATGTACCTGTCCTTTGCAAACAACTGAAACAATTTGTTTTCTCTCGCAAACGGAATTTATTATTTCAATGTCATTTGATCTTTGTTCTGAAACTATTTTTCATTTCGACATTTTTTAACAATTTATGTTTAGTGGTCTAATTGACAAAATTACTTATTTCAATTGATTATTCTTTTTATAAAAAGTTAGTGTCACAAGCGGGATTCGAACCCACGACCTTCGGTTCAATACGCCGCCGTTCTAACCACTTGAACTATTGCGACTTGAAAAATGGCAAAATGAGGGAAAATTGGAGATGGGGAGTTGGTGTCCGAGTAGACTGAAGTAAATTATTTTAAAAAATTTAAAAATTCTATTTTCAAACTATCTTCAGCATAACCGGCTTCAGAATAAGAAAAACGTTTTTTCCTATAAAATGAATCTCATGGCTTTTATAAAGTTCTAAACTTTAAATGAACTAAATTCACTAATTACATGGTCTGCTTGACCAATTAATACATGACAATTAATAAAGGTTTTTAGTTGAGATAAAAAAAGTCAATGGCACGAGCGGGATTTGGACCCACGATCTTCGGCTAGATTGGCGGAGATGGGAATTTAGTTACCACTTAGCTATCGTGACTTCGATCCACTCGGACACTAAATTCCCATCTCCACCTATCTAGCCGAAGATCGTGGGTTC
>CM077109.1:17259853-17283994 GCA_039619505.1 Cimex hemipterus | reverse complement strand
GGGATGGGACACCAGAGCCCCTTTAGCCTTTTCGCACCGTACCATGCTGCGGGGATCGTTATGAATCCCCCCATCAGGACGGCGACGAACGTTTCCCGGGGTCCACTACTTGGAAGCGAGGTTGGTCTTTGAACCCCAACCTAGAGAGAATTACAAGTTCTTTTCTCTCAAGTTCTTCAGATGGCCATTTATGTACAGCTGGCTTAATTTCTTTCATACCATCTCTACAGGCATTCCATCTTGCCGCCCACTTTCGTTTGATAATGTTTTTAACATAAGCGACTATATCATCTGGACGGAGAAGAAATTGATCTGTTCTTTGTGGATGATTTGCAACGTTTCTTGCCTGTTGATCAGCTTTTTCATTTCCAGAAATGCCGACATGACTAGGAACCCAAACAATTACCACATGCTTGTTGAGTGTTCTGAATTCACAGAGATATTTTGTTAAACATATTTGGATTAATATAGTAAGTAAAGGAAGTAACCACTTCACCAACAGTTCACCGTGGCCACTTTATAAGTTGCCGAGAATCAAGTTCTAATTATAAGACATTTGAAAAATGGAAAAAAAGAGAGAAAAATTCGAAAGGTTGTAGGTTGAGATGAGGAGTCGGTGTTCGTGTGGATCGAAGACATGGGAGCTCAAGTGGTTAGAGCAGCGGTGTATTGAGCCCAAGGTCGTGGGTTCGAATCGTACCCGTTACACTAACTTTTTCAACCAATACTTTAGATAAAAAGAATAATTAATTGAAATAATTAATACTGTAATTATGAGCACTAAACTAGTATGGATTAATATAATGCATAAAGGAAGTAATCACTTCACTTACAGCTCACCGAAGCCACTTCATAAGTCACTGAACATCAAATCTTGATTACACAACATTTAAAAAATGGCAAATGCAGGGAAAACAGGCTGTAGGTTGAGATGGGGGAACATGATAGCTCAAATATTTAGAGCAGCGGCTTATTGAGCTAAAGGTCGTGGGTTCGAATCCTACTCTTCATGTTAACTTTTTCATCTCACCTTAGAGCTTAGATAAAAAGAATAATTGATTGGAATAATTAATAGTCAGTTATAACCACTAAACATATATGGATTGATAATAAGTATAGAAGTAATCGCTTCACTAACAGCTCCCTGTGGCTTCATCATTCATTTCTGAGAATCGAATCTTGATTACACGACATTTGAAAAATGGCAAAAAATGAGAAAAAATCGAGAGGTTGTAGGTTGAGATTGTGAGTTGCTTGTGTGGATCAAAGACACGATAGCTCAAGTAGTTAAGAGCATTGGTGTGTTTACCCGAAGGTCGTGGGTTCGAATCTCACTCGTGACACAAACTCTTTCATTTCAACCAATACCTTAGATAAAAAGAATAATCAATTGAAATAATTATATATTTCACATAATCATGTATATAAACAGTTGGCAACATTTGACCAAAAAATTGGTCGTACACAAAACTATATTTATAAGGTTGACCAGAGTATTGAACATCCGTGTTAAATTTGCACAATTTTGTGCACTGTGCTGAAAATTTGTCAGTCATTTCTCAACTTGCTCAGCTTTTAAAACGCATTTAGAACAACCGGTTTGTAAAATTGTGGTAACAAATTGAGCTAATGGTAAAATTTTTCAAAAACACTGGATCTATGTATGATCTTGCAGAAGAAAGTAAATTCGGCCTATTTTAACGTCATCATCAGAGCAAAAAAATCTTAAATATGTCTACACATTGACATATTTAAGTTTTTTTTACAGGTGAATACAATTTTTCCCGAAGACAGAGTGTCAACATTGTCAAGGACTGTTGAGTTCTTCATTAAGTCCTTGAACTAAGTAACAACTGAATTTACTTTTTTTTCTCAAGAACCCTGAAAGTTCATGAATGAAAAAGTGGGCTTTACTTCTAATACTGAAAACTATAAAATTTTTTGGAACTTGCCTAAATTATTGCCTAGCATATTGCCCAGAATATCCCCATACTACTATGATTAAATATATATAAACCAGAATTTTTTAAACTTATTTGTTGTTGTTGATTTAAGCAAGGAAGATAAGTTTACTAATGTACTGCTCCTCATTTCCATTGATGGTTTTATCGAATATTGTTGTTGTTAGTTGCGAAGTCGTGTCCGACCCATCACGACCCCCATGTACCATCTTCCGAAGTCCGTTTAAGCTCACACTGGCTGCTTCAGTGACTTGTCCATCCACCTCATTCTCTGTCGCCCCGTTCTTCTTTTGCCCTCGATTTTTCCCAGCATTAGGCTCTTCTCCAATGAGTCATTTCTTCTCATTTGGAGGCCAAAGTATTTAAGTTTCAATTTCAGGATTTGGCCTTCTAGAGAGCATTCAGGGTTGATCTCCTCTAGGATTGACCGGTTTGATCGCCTTGCAGTCCAAGGGACTCGCAGAAGTCTTCCCCAGCACCAGAGTTCAAAGGCTTCAATTCAAGCAATTCAAAGGCGTTCAGCCTTTCTAATAGTCCAGCTTTCACAGCCATACATTGCAACTGGGAAAACCATCGCCTTGACTATACGCACTTTTGTTGGCAGGGTGATGTCTCTGCTGTTGTTAAGTCCAAACAAACTTGTTTATTTCTATCTATGCATTTTGTGTCTCAGCTGCTAGCCGCCTCATCTGACGTTTTTTTTAATTCAAACCTTAATGAGTGATAAAGCATATAAAACCTAATGCGTGGCAAACTTATTGTTAGGGAAGTTTGTAAGGGGAAGAATATAACTATAAATTTGCTAATTTCTCAGTTTTTTTAGGGAACACGGAATATTAAAATAGGTAAATTTCAGCAATGAATTGAGCTAATTGCTAACACTTTTTAAAAAAATTTTCTATGTCTATCCAAATATTCTAGACGTGGGTATTATATTTATATAATTGAATGAACACCACAGTGCCTTCTGACTCGCCACAACTAGCCAAAGAAAAACATGTTTGTTATTAAACATCTCCAGGATGCAACAGTAATAAATTAATAATTTTTTCTCAACTCTAAAGCTCTAAAGGAAACGCCTAAATACCCTAAAAAAAACCGGGATGTAGCCTAATTCCTAAAATCGGTCTCAGGTTTTGAGGGAATTTCAGGCAACGAGGCAGCAGATATATTTCCTTAAAAAAAAAAAAAAGTAGCCTTGGAACAAGTGGCCCAAATCCTTTTTGCGGTATAAACTATAGCCACATCAAAAGAAGAAATCTTGGGTAACTAAAGAGCACAAATACGGGGAGCGTAAATGTAGCATGTGACGAGCAAAATACTTCTGTAAAAAAACAACAAAAAACAATGGGAGAAAGAGGAAATCCACACAACATATATAACAGGCATATTCACTGGAATAAGTAAAGTTCCATGTTAAAAAAAATGGAACTACCAACCGATGGTCAATGTCGATTAAGTCTAGAGGACACAGGGACATCAGAACATTCCCATGAAACTGCTCCGCAATAGCTAGGAAAAGAGAAAATATTATTTATCTTGGTACATGAGAAGAATTCTTCCATCTTCCACGAAAATCTTCAGGAATCCATTATCAGAGATCAGCACAATAGGTAAAAGTTAAAAGCACTAAAGGGAAAAATCCCGGTCTCGAAGTGGGGAGAAAAACCCCTCCGTCCCATTGAGAGCAGTGTGTTGAAAATTTGTATAAAAATAATTTCTCTACCCGTTCAACTTTTAAGAGAAAGAATGAATATTTATGTATTTATAATAAGTATTCATTGTTTTCGTGGTCCGCTCGACCAATTAATTATAAGACAATTAATTACAGTTTTTAGTTGAGATGAAAAAAAGTTAATGGCACGAGAGGGATTCGAACCCGCGACCTTCGGCTAGATTTATTGAAATATGGCTAAAGGAGGGAAAACTCTTAAGGTAAGGTTGAGATGGGGAGTTGATGTCCGAGTGGATCGAGGTCACGATAGCTCAGGTGGTAGAGCAGCGGCGTATCTATAAAAAAAAACCTACTTTGAATTTTTTTAAATTTTAAATATACTTAAATATACATGTTTTTATTAATTAATTCTACCTTAAATGAAGATATGTGATTTGAATCCCAGTAACATTGCGACATCATTAGAGAAAAAAATGGTTAGGTCTGGTTATACAGCTTTTGTATCTGTGGATTTTGTCTGGAAATTTTGAAGCAACAATGTACTTAATATCATTCAATTAATTAAGTTTTTAGTTTAGATAAAAAAGTCAGTGTACCAAGCTGGGATTTGAACCCACGACTTTAGGCTAGATACGCCGCTGCTCTACCACTTGGACTCCGATCCACTCAGGCGCCAACTTCCCATCTCGTCCCCACCTTTTGAATTTTCCTTCCTTTTTGCCATTTTTCAAATGTCGCGTAATCTATTTGAATCTCGGCGGGAAATGAAATGGCCGTGGAGTTTGAAGTATAATTCATTTTAATTCATTAAATCCACTATTTTTCATGGTCCGCTTGACCAATTAATATCATTCAATTATTTAAGGTTTTTAGTGCCCGAGAGGATCGAAGTCACGATAGTTCAAGTGGTAGAGCAGCGGCGTATCTAGCCGAAAGTCGTGGGTTCGAATCCCTCTCGTGCCATTAACTTTTTTTCATCTCAACTAAAAACGGTAATTAATTGTCATTTATAATAAGTATGCCCTCAAGCAGTCAGTCAAATTTGCGCAATAAATTGTCCTAGATGCTTAAGCTTTTCAAGAAATTGCCTGGAATTCTTCTCGCCTTGTGTTCTTGACTACTTAAATTTATATATAGAAATATTGTTAAATTTTAAATAAAAGCAGTTCAGAATTACTTAAAATCATACTGTTCAAAATTTAGAAAGCGTAAATTATCGAATTGAAACGCCAGTGTAACTATGTCTGCAGATTCTCGGCTTTTAGGCGTAAATTTGGTTTTGTATGGTTTTCTAAGCCACCGGAACAGTATGACACAGTAGTTTTTCCTTGGTGAAAAACAAAATAATTCCATTCAAACAATGCGATGATTCACCGATGGTTCGGAGATAAAGGTCCTATCTGTAGGTTTAAATTTATAACAAAGTAAATCATGGAATCAAAGTTGAGTCAGCCATGAATGTTGTATCGTATCGGCCCTTTCTGTGAAGATTCCGACAAAAGTGACAATCGTCGACTCCCATTTGGTACATTTCGTTTGCTATTTGACGCATTCCTAATCGATTTTTTTCAACTAGTGAACATCCTCTTCTAAAATTGTAGAATATTTAAGCTGACTTATGTTGATTTGTATATAATGTTTGAAATGATCATTCGTACTGAAGAAATCCTTCTTAAAATCAAAAACATTTTAGTAAAGGGAATTAAATTGAAAGGTTATTTATTTGGACAATATCTGCAGATTTTTTAAAAATATTCAAAGTCATCATTGTTCAATAAATGTAACTTTTTTATATTTCAGCATGGAGAAATCAGAGGTTTTTATACAGAAAAATGTGTTTTATCTTTAAAAAAAAAAGTTCAAATATTTTGTAGTAATAGTTATTTTTGTTGATCTGATAGATTATATTTGTTGTTGGAAAGATTTTTTAGGTTTTATTAGACACAGTTTATTTTATTGCACCAATTAGGCTTATGTGATTTGATTGGTACTATCTGTTTAAAAAAAAAATCAAATATTGAAAAAACAACGTAATTTCCCGAACGCATGTTATAAAATGACCGTTTCCGGATTTAAAATGATATTATTTTTTTGTTCCAGTACAAATGGAAAGTAAACGGGAATGTTGGAGTAAGGCGTCACGTTAAAGTGTGCGCAAAGAAGCGAGGAGTGCGCAAGACTTGTCTTCAATTTCTAACGGATAAGTTCCCTTTATTCTGTTATTATCTTTTATTCTCATCAAGTGAAAGTGCAGAATATAAGTATATGATTTTCAGATTCTTTGAACTTTTAGGCTCCGAAAGGCCGTTAACGATCGGATTGAAAGAGAACTAAATGAAGAATTATGTATGCGCACTCTTTGCCGTCCTTACCCAACAATTTTTCAGTAAAATAAAAATAATAATACGAAAAACTGAAGTTTTTTGAAAAAATGAATTTAGAACAATTTATTAGTGTACTTTGTTAAGATTACAACTTATACTGGTGTAACGTACAAATAAGGCAAGAGTGAGTGGATGGATATGTAATTTAAAAAATTATATATTAATGCTCTGCTTAAAATTAATTAACATTAAGCTAGTTTTTTAAAATGAGTAATTTATTATGCTTTGATCATTTGTGTTATTTGTTCTGACAATATTAAAACATCACATCGGCTAGTGAACTTTGGAAAATTTTCAAAGATAAGTCTGATTGTAAAACCTGAGTGAATACAATGCTAGTTTATTGACGAGTGTAATCATGAGAGAAAACAAAGAACCTGTGATTTTAACTTTGAAGAATTTGAAATGGATGTACCGCGGCGAAGGAAACGCGAATTTGGTGATTTCTCTCCCCGAGAAGAAAGTTATTATTAGAATGCAAAAGTGTGTATATGACGTTTCAATAAATAAAGACTTACTGGAGGCCAAGTTAGTTAAAGACGTTCAGTTTCACAAGAATATAATGGCACCGCTTTTAGGAAGGACGTTCGTCCACGCTCCGGTCCTGGCTAGGATATCCGAAAACGAAATAGCAGAGATCAACAATTGCCTTTATGTAATCCGTCCTAAGTTTAGATTGAATAAAGGCGTTAGATGCAGCCTTGTCACCTGCCATCCAGACTACACACGTCTTTCACCGAATCTTTCCTACGATTTTGGACTCTCGCTGCCTTTTCTGAATGAGAATTCGACTTACTGCTTTGAAATCAAGCCGAAACAGGGTTGGACGCATCCTGCAGACCGGCAACAGACGAAGTGCGCTTTTTGTGGCCACCAGTACCTCAAGTTTATGAAGAAAAGGATATTAAAGTTGAGCAAATACTGCCCGTTGGACTTGTTCTCAGGTGATGTAAACAGGATGAAAAAAGCGCTGAAGAATCTCTTAGCAACACCTCAAAATAATCTTAAAATATTCAAAAATGGCGATGTGATTTATAGCGAAGACTGCACTAATGATTTTGTCGATACGCTAAGAGAATTTTTGAGAAGCACTGAGCTGAATCCTGAAGCGATTCTCGAAACGTGGAGCTCCATCATGCAAGAGGCACTGACAAAACCGTTGACTGAAGATTCGCCTCTTCCCGCCGTTGTCGACGATGCCGTCGGAAGCGATGCAGGCTCTTCTTCGTATACAGGCTGTGACTGGAATTACGTCGCTCTGCCTAAAAACTGCGTACTCCACAGGATCCTCACGGTTCAGAAATTGCAAAAAACCAATTTCAACAGCGTATACAAAGCGTACAGGGAGAAGTGCGAGTTCGAGGGGGATTATGACTATGTCAACAGGCTCTTGACTTCGTTCAACGACTTAGATCCGATCCAAAGATATCTTCTGTCTGTCACAGCAAAAGACTGCTCTATATTTTTATCCTTTCAACTCTGCCAGGATAAAATAGACAATTCCTACCATTACGTTACATTCGACAGGGTGCATTACAGGCTAAATATAGGAATTTCAGATATTGACCCAAAACCCCTGTCTTGTTTAGAAAAGCATTACAGAAGAGATAAAGATGTTCTTTCTGCCATACGATTTTTAGAAAATTCTAAAATTATTGTGTAGGGTGTAAAAATTATATAGACATATTGAAAGATAAAATAACTGAATAATTTTATTATTTTTTTTTTTCAGTTTGTAACATTGGATTTGTGAGTTTTTAGAAACAATTCTTATGTGACACTAGTGTTTTTAAAAAAAATATATATTTGTATTTTGTTTTTACTTGATTCAAGCACAATACGTGACAAACTTTCGGGATTTAAATCGCAATAATTACAATTTTAAATTCACGCCCATTGAATCGTTTCGTCCATTAACTCTTATTTGTCTTAGTATGAAGAAATTAAGGGAGGAGGTTGCTGCCTCGGATGCAATACAGAAAAAGAAACAGCAAGAAGAAGGGCCGAAAGCCGCTTTCGGTTATGGAGGGAAGTTTGGCATTGAAAAAGATAGGTAAGGATAGAAATTAATTTTTTCAAAAAAACTCATTGCTTATTAGTATCTATTTATGAATGTGTGAGCGTAAATAAATTATTTATCAGAAATTTAATCAAGGAAAAAAGAATTAGTTAAGGTAAAGTACTAATTAGCAGTTTATGTACAGACATTGTAACACTTTGCAAACATAGAACAATAAAATATATTACTAAGTAATTATTATGTTGTTTATGGTTCAATTATAGAATGGACGAATCAGCCGTCGGCCATGATTATGTCGCCAAATTAGAAAAGCACGTATCGCAGAAAGACTACAGTGCAGGATTCGGCGGTAAATTTGGAGTTCAGAGCGATAGAATTGACAAGGTATTTGTCAGAAAAATATATTAATTTTGAATAAGACTTTAACCGCATTTGGCTTCAGAGTGCAGTCAGCTGGGAGCATAAAGAAGCGCCGCAGAAGCATGCTTCGCAGACAGATTATAGAACCGGCTTCGGAGGGAAATTCGGCGTTCAGAAGGACCGCCAAGACAAATCCGCTGTTGGATGGGATCACGTCGAAAAGCTGCACAAACATGAATCGCAGACTGGTGCGTTTTTTTTTTTAATTTTTTAATTTTCTTATCTTTTTAATTTTTTTTCTATTTATTTTTATTTTTTTCAAAAATAGTCTTTATTGCATGTTGTATCATTTTACTTTTCTCAATGAGTAGATTACGCTCGTGGTTTCGGTGGTAAGTTCGGCATTGAGAAAGGCAAACAGGACAAAGCTGCAGTCGGGTGGGACCACGTAGAAAAACCGCAAATCCATCCTTCACAGAAAGGTAAATCTAATTAGAATTAATTATTAAAAGTGTCGAATAGAAATACTTTGATCGCATGATAACCAAGTAATGAGCTAAAAAGTTTATTATAGGAATGCGTTGAAAAAAAAAAACCAACTTTGAATTTTTTAAAATTTTAAATATACATGTGCTTTATACATTTATTATATACTAGATACAGTATTTTATTATTATTTAATTCTACCTTAAATGAAGATATGTGATTTGAATCCCAGTAACATTGCGACATCATTAGAGAAAAAAATGGTTAGGTCTGGTTATACAGCTTTTGAATCTGTGCATTTTGTCTGCAAATTTTGAAGCAACAATGTACTTAATATCATTCAATTAATTAAGTTTTTAGTTTAGATAAAAAAGTCAGTGTACCAAGCTGGGATTTGAACCCACGACTTTAGGCTAGATACACTGCTGCTCTACCACTTGGACTCCGATCCACTCAGGCGCCAACTTCCCATCTCGTCCCCACCTTTTGAATTTTCCTTCCTTTTTGCCATTTTTCAAATGTCGCGTAATCTATTTGAATCTCGGCGAGAAATGAAATGGCCGTGGAGCGTGAAGTATATTTCATTTTAATTCATTAAATTCACTATTTTTCATGGTCTGCTTGACTAATTAATATCATTCAATTATTTAAGGTTTTTAGTGCCCGAGAGGATCGAAGTCATGATAGTTCAAGTAGTCTAGCCGAAGGTCTTTGGTTCAAATCCCGCTCGTTACACTAGCCTTTTTCATATCGTTTAAAATCTTACATAAGAAGTATAATTAATTGAAATATAATTAACAAGCAGGCCGCTTTGGATGATAAAAGTTACAATAAAAATTGCAAATTGAGTAATGTTCTTGGTGATTATTCATCTATTATAAATAGTGGGCTTTTAAAAAAAAGTCATAGTCAGCTGTGAGATTAACTAGATTTATCATAATCAAGTGTGAATCACAGTTTAGATAATGTGAAAGTAGCTTGTATAAAAATTTTACAACAGTTCATTTTGTAGTGAGATTAATGCTGCTTGGAAGCATGCCAGTTCTTCAAAATCACGATTCACCAATGATTCATTCAAAAGACCTAAATGAAACACCAAAATAGTTTGAACCTGTTTAATAATGGCCCATGAAAATCTTGATATTGTGCCGTTGAAAGGTTGAAATACCCCTTGTGAGCAATGGACCACCATTAAAGTAGGGCATCCAATCCAACGCTACCTGATGCCTTGTCTTGTTTTGGTAGGGTGTGCACATCTGTTCGACGCAGTCACACACCGTGTAATACAAATCAGTATTATCACAATCTTAATGCATTATTTTAAGCAAAACCGTGAATAAATTTGTGGTGGGTAGTGACTGTTAGTTGATGATTATTAGAAGATCATGAGATGCGGTCTGATGGGATGTAGGTTTCAGAAAAACATTTCATTTAATGTGCCAACGTTTCGATCTGTATTGAGATCATCTTCAGGGCTCAAAGTGTTTGTTTTCTATAATTGTGCTATTGTTGTGTATCGTGTGCACATTTTAATATAACAACAAAATTACATACATAGTTTGAAATAAACTGTAAAAAAAAAAAAAAAAAAAAACGGTTTAATTTTATGACAAAAATCATGAAATAAATTGTTGGTTAAATTTGATTACCAAAACCATGAAATAAATTGTTAGTTAAATTTTATGAACAAAACTGTGAAACAAATTCTGTCAATAAATGATTTTCCGGGTGTTTCTATAAATTTTCTGCCAAACTTTAAAATTAAATTCGCTAGTTTTCGTGGTCTGCTTGACCAATTAATGTCTTTCAGTTAATTAAAGTTTTAAGATGCGATAAAAAAAAATCAGTGTCACAAATGGGATTCAGACACACGGCCTTCGGCTAGATACGCCGCTACACTACCTGTTAACCTTTTTTATCTCAACTAAAAACCTTAATTAATTGAAAGGTATTAATTGGTCAAGCGGACCACGAACACTAGTGAATTTAAAGATTTAAAATGAAGTATATAACTTCACTAAAGCTTTCTTTCTGTGGCCATTTCATTTTTCCCCCAGAGTCCAACCGATTACACGACATTTGGAAAATGGCAAAAAGGAGGGAAAATTCAAAATGCCAGTTTGAGATGGAGTGTTAGTGTCCGAGCCGATTGAAGTCACGATATCTCGAGTGGTAGAGTAGCTGCGTATTTAGCTGAAGGTCGTGAGTTCGAATCCCACCTTAGACACTGACTTTTTTAAATCAAAGAAAAACCTTAATTAATTTTCTTTAAAATTATTAAAAAAGAAATTATATAATGAAAACTTAAATTTGGTTCATATAATGATAATAATACTTATAGTTTGAAATAAAAATATTAATGTCCGGTTTTGTCTTTGACTACTCGATGCTTCTCGATAAAAATCTGGACAGTAGGGAACTTGGTCACATCACACAGTGTAGAGTAGAGTGGCATTGCATGGCATGTGCAATCTTAGGGAAAATTCGACATTGGTTTTTGTATCAGGTGGCTTCAGGTCATGTCGGGTAGCGTTGCCTCAGGTAAGTGTTAAGGGAGAAATGTTAATACAGTGTAAGACTTAAAAACTTAAATAGAGGACACTTCCCCAACCCAAATGAGAATCTGTTGAATGTATGCCAGGGAAATAAGTAGCTTGCTATAAAATCGGAAATATTGCTATTGTCACTATCGCATTTCTATGATTGAAAATAATTAGTTAAAATTTTAATTTTAACACTTGAAAAGATCATTTTTACTAATATCATTTAAACTGCACTTTTTTTTTTTTTTTTCATTAGCATTACACGCAAAAGTATCACTTTTGATCTAAACTGAACACCGTTTTCCTTTATCCAGATTATACCGTTGGTTTCGGAGGTAAATTCGGTGTGCAGGTGGACAGGCAGGACAAATCCGCAGTCGGTTGGGACCATGTCGAACAAGTCGCTAAACACCACAGTCAAACCGATCATAGCAAAGTATTTTTATTTCTTTATTTAACTTTTTCGTTCGTTTGTTTGTTTTTATTTTTGTTATTCATTCCCTATGCTTAGGGTTTTGGCGGAAAATTTGGTGTCGAGAGCGACCGAGTCGATAAATCGGCTCATAAATTTACTGACTCATCTGAAAAAGTTGGAACAAATTATGAGAAACAAAAACCAGATATTGGTAAATTTATTTTATTTTATTATTATTGTTTATATTATTTAAAATTATTTGCACATTGTAAGATGTTTGGGCCCAAGTCAAGATATGAAATTATACAAATCATATGTATTTAAATTTTCAAGTATACTTAAAAATTTACAGTAATTTTCAACAATAACATAGTGTAAACACAAATTGTATTTCAAATCAGTAAAAACACAAATTAAATGGTTAATAACATTATACTAAAAAAAAGAACAAAAAAGGGTTTTTGAAACTGACAGCACTCCTTCGTCCAAAAGTATAAAACCTCGCCTGTTTTCCCCACAGGTGTACTCAAGCCATCGAACCTGCGTGAAAAATTCGAGAACCTCGCCAAGCAGAGTGAACAGGAGAGTATGAAAGAAGTCGATCCGAAGAAGGGGGTGTCGTTCAACAAGGAGCAGAACAAGAATCAGAGCAAGAGTCAAAACGTGGCATCGGAGAAGTCAGAGGCGAAAAAGGCTGCGTTGAGCGACGAAGACGTGTCCAGCAACATCAGCCAGAGTCCCAAGGTAAACAACACAAATAACACTTCAAAAAATTAAAGATAAAATTTGAACCAATCATTTGAAATTTCATCTTTTATAAAAATCATGTGTTTCAAGGCTCAGTTGTTTCGTTCTCATTTTTATAATACATTGATAATTAATGCAATAAAAAAAAGAGGATTTCCTTTCAAGGAAACGTAATTAAATAGAAATGGTTCAAATTGAATTGTAATTTCCAGCCACAAAACTGTTTACACGGATTTCTAAAGGGGAAACATGGCAATTTCAAACTATTTGTGGGTAAACAGAAGGTAATTTAAACTTATAGGAATCATTAATTTCATAATTAAAATTTATCACAGTTTACAATATGAAAAAAATCATTACTAATTAAGAGATTAATATAATACTCAGACGACAATTTTTGTTCCATTATTTTTTTTTTTTTTTTGATTGTATGATAATTATTGAAGAAATCAAACTTCAAACGAGTTCACTGATAAAAAGAAAATCAATCAATCAGGATGATATTGTTTATTAAAATATTTTAGCCCAATACAAGGCTGGTCCTCTTGCTTTAATAACGTTTATATATCTTGGCATATTTTGCTGCTGTAGATACAAACTTTGGGTTCAAATTCACCAATTTCGTGGTCACCAATTAATGTATTATAATTAATTAAGGTTTTTAGTTGAGATAAAAAGTCGATGGTACGAGTGGGATTCAAACCCATGGTCTTCGGCTTGATACGCCGCTGCTCTACCACTTGAGCTATCGTGAGCTCGATCCACTCGGACATCAACTTTCCATCTCAACCCCGACTTTTGAATTTTCCCTCCTTTTTGCCTTTGTGTTCAAAGTTCACTTGGAAAGTTAACTATTTAAGTTGGCAATTGTAAATTAGAATATTATTTCTAACAGTGTATAATCTTTAAGTACAAGAAGACTGCCAAGCCCCCTAATAATAAAAAGTCGTCCGATTCCGATTCGGAACCGTTGCCGATTGACAAGAATGTCAAAGATAAAGAAAAAGCTTCGTCGGACAGTTCGTCCCATGGGAGTAAAGATACCGTGTCAAAGCCGGTAAGAAAGAGCACAATTCCAACTAGCGCTAGCTTCCTTTCCGAAGACGCATGCACCAAAGTTGAGGCAGAGTGCTACATGATATGTAAAGCCCCTGTAGAGGCAGTTAAACAGAAACAGGAAAAAAACAAAAAGGACGAACGCGTAAGTTTTAAACAAAAGTTTTGCCGAATGAAAATGTAACGGGTAAGTTTTTGTTAGAAAGAAGCCTCTGACGAGTCTTTTGATCCTTGCGATTACGAGTTAATTAAATTGAAGCCACCAATAAAACTAACTGAAGAGAAGAAAAAGATTGTAAGTTTAAAACGTTTATAAAACATGTAAATTTATATTTTAAAAAATCTGTTAGAAAGATGCTTCAGAGGATTCTTTTGAACCTTGTAATTATCCAATGGTGAAACCGAGATCAAAGTTGAAAAATATCAAAGAGCCAGTGAGTTTTTGTAAAAAATATACCAGAATCGTATCATAATTAAATCTAAAATTCTGTAAATTCAATTAGGAAGAATGCTCTGAGGATTCTTTCGATCCTTGTGATTATATATTGAAGAAACCGAGATCAAGGCTGAAAAAAATCAAAGAGGTTGTGAGTTTTACACGTGTATTATAAGCGGAAAAAACAACAACACAGTTTAAAAAATAATGGTAAATTCAATTAGGAAGAATGTTCAGAGTTTTTCGATTATGCCATAAGGAAACCGAAATTGAAGCGGAAAAAAGTGAAAGAAAAGAAAGAGGATGTAAGTTTTATATTATACATTAGAGCTGACCAATAAAAATCGACCATTTCGACTGTTAAAATCACTTTTATTATAAATTTTCAATCAATTATTTAAAAAAATCAGTTATCAAGTCGAAAATTATCTGAAGACCAACTGCATAATTTTCTCTCGGTATTTCTTAGATTTCAATTGATAAAAAGTCTTGTAAAGTATGAAAACTCTTTCTCCTAAGTCTGCAAGTGTAGGCTGATTGTATACAAGTTCAAAGTATCCATTTGGGCAAGTTTGCTGGGTATAAATTATAAATTATAAATTATAAAATAATAAAATAGTTACAGTCAATACTAACAAAATTTCTTCTAAATGCTGTGCTAAGTTCACTATTTGTTGTGGTCCGCTTGACCAATTAATATATTACAATTAATTAAGGTTTTAAGTTGTGATAAAAAAGTTAGTGTCATGAGCGGGATTCGAACCCACGACCTTCAGCTTGATACGCTGCTGCTTTACCACTTGAGCTATCGTGACCTCGATCCACTTGGATACTAACTTGCCATCTCAACCCCACCTTTTTGCCATATTTCAAATGACGCGTAATCCATTTGATTCTCGGCGACAAATGAAATGGCCACGGAGAGCTTTAGTGAAGATGTATTTCATTTAACTTATTAAATTTACTAGTTTTCATTGTCTGCTTGGCCAATTAATATCTTTCTATTAATTAAGGTTTTTAATTTAGATAAAAAAAGTTGGTGTCACGAGTGGGATTCGAACTCACGACCTTCGGCTTGATACACCACTACTCTACCACTGGAGCTATTGTGTCTTCGATCTAACTTCCTATCTCACCCCATTTTGAATTTTTCCTCCTTTTTGCCATTTTTTTTTTTTTTTTTTTTCAAATGTGTAATCTATTCGATTCTCAGCGACAAGTAAAACGGTCACAGAATTTAAAATTTAAAATGAAGTATACTTCACTAAAGCTCTCCGTGGCCGTTTCACTTGTCGCCGAGAATCAAATAGATTACACGACATTTGAAAAAAAAAAAAAAAAAAAAGCAAAAAGGAGGGAAAATTCACAAAGGTGTGGTTGAGATGGGAAACTAGTGCCCGAGGGGATTGAAGTCACGATGGCTCAAGTGGTAAGAGTAGTGGCGTATCGAGCCAAAGGTCGTGGGTTCGAATACAATTAAAACACGGGAGTAAACTAAATTGATAACTTTGTGAGCCAAAGTGGGAAACAAATTCAATATTTAAAGAAGTCGAAATTGATGATGTTTTTACTCATCTCATTTCTACAGAGGATGTTTCCCTGTGACAAATTTAAAAATCTATAAATATTTCTTAGAAAGAAGCGTCAGATGATTCTCGTGAGTTGTACGATTATCAGCTAATCAAGTTGAAACCGTTGCCAAAAAAAATTAAAGAGAAGAAACCAAACGTGAGTTTTCAAATAATATTCCCCCTCCCCTCCGTAAATTATATTGTCAATTTACTCTGGATTAGAAAGAATTAGAGGGTACTTCTTCATGTTACGATGAAGTAAAGGGTAAAAGCAAGCCTCGGAGTAAAATCAAGAAAAAATGCCACGATTTCTCTGAAGCTTTCGAGTCTTTGGAATCGAACGCTAACAACGTGAGTTTTATAATTTTTTAATATATCGTATAAGCAAATAATTTTGAATTTGTGCCGATGCAAAGAAAGAATTGTTGAAATGCATCGGAAATATCATGGTTGGTATTCGGACCGACATTCACGACCTAAGGTGCCGACAGCTCTTTACGCTGCAAACCCTCGGTACTATGAAGGCCGATATGGTCAGAATGAAAGAAATGCTTAATTCGAACAAATGGTTTATCGATTTAATTATTAATGAAGTACAGTCGAAGGTACAGCAGAAATTTTTGTGCTACATTGTCCTGCCAATTTATCTATCGAGTCTTATTTTCGAACAGGAAGAGGTTTCATGTCCGAAAGAAGAGGATTTGGCTGCCGAGTCGATATGCGCTGATATGAAAAACGTTGAAATAACGCCTTCCATCGTAGAACAGAGTGAAGTTGAGGAGGGTAACATGCAAATGCCGAAAGTCAGAGACGATGTGGAAGAAGACACTGGCTACACTGCCATTGCACTGTACGATTATCAAGCAGGTCAGTAATATCAATGTATTTTTCATAATTTATAAAATATTTTACTTTTAATTAATCCAAGAATTTAATTTGTCTAAGGACTTGATTTAAATTTCTTAAAACCCTCTTCACATTTGAGATAAAAGCTATTGCCCTGATGATAAAGATCGTCATTTGGATTTTTGTACAAGCCATATTTTCGTCATGATATTTTGTTTTGTTTCAGCGGCCGATGATGAAATATCATTCGATCCCGACGATATCATCACGAACATCGATATGGTGAGTGGTTAGCCGTTAAATGATTAAAATCACGACTTAGCGTCTGAAATTTAATTTGCAGATTGACGAGGGTTGGTGGAGAGGATGCTGCAACGGCCAGCAAGGTCTTTTCCCGGCGAACTATGTCATACTCCAGTAAAACGAAAATATATCCATTCCTCAAAAAAAAAAAAAAAAAAAACGGTTTTGTAAATGACATCTGTTATTTTTGTTCGCTTATCCCTTAACTTTATATTTGTTAATTTTGGGGAAGATATTTTTTATAATGAATATTTTTAAACCCAATAATAATATTGTACACAAGTATTGTATTTGTTTTTAATTAGTCGAAACTTACAGAAATGAGATTAATATTTAAAAAAGAAAAATTACGTATATATAATACAACAAAATTATATTGGCCTAAATGTATGGTATTTACAACATATTAAAAGTAAATATATATACCTATACATTCATTCTTCTTCTTTTTTTTTTTCTTACAACTGGTATTTTTAATCAACATAATTGAGGATGAAATAATTTTTAAATTTTAAACATAGTTGAAATTGAACAATTGTGAATTTAAATTGTTTAGAAGTTGATTTAGTATATTATGTTAATAGTATTAATAAGGCAAATGTTTAACGTTGGTGATTAAAGTATATTATTGTACGTTGGGGTTGGTCAATAAATATGACAATTCTCAATTTTTCAATTTATTTATTTTTAAAATCCTTTATGCCTTCCAATGTTACTGTTACCGGCATTGATTAAATTTAATGAGTGCTGATCGTGCTGTTTTAATTAGCACCGTGCGCTATTAATTTGTAGGCTAAATATGTTTTATGAAATAAATAACTTGTGAAAATGATTATTTTTTTCTTTCTCGTATTATTCTTCTTTTCCCTTGCTCTCAAAAAAATCAGGTTTTAAAATGATTGGTAAGGATAAGAGGATGTAGAGGGCCGTCTGACTCAAGACGGTATAATTATTCTTGTGTTTATACAAAAACTAACTTTGAGAGAAAGGGCGTCAATGAATGCACCGGGTTTAGCCACTGCCACGGTAAGGTAAAGATTCCAGGCTTGAATCCAGCGGCCTTGCATTGAACCCACCATACAACAATTTTTTTTTTTTTTTTTTTTTTTTTTTCAAAGATTGGCACCCCGAGGATTGATACAACCCAAGGGTTGCGAACCCTTTCTTGAACAGGGATTTTCAGGAGAAATGTGGAGACTAATATTGACCACACAGTACATACAAAAAAAATGGCACTGCAAGTTTTACAACATTCACAGTCCATGTTCACATAATGCTTTATTTTCTTGTCATTTTAAATGAAGATAAAAACCTATTAAATTCACTAGTTTATGTGGTCCGCTTGACCAATCAATATGTTTCGATTAATTAAGGTTTTTAGTTGAGATAAAAAAGGAGGGAAAATTCAAAAAAGGTGGGGCTGTTAGTGTTCCAGTGGCTCAAGTGGTAGAGCGGCAGTGTATCTAGCCGAAGGTCGTGGGTTCGAATCCGGCTCGTGCCATTGACTTTTTTTATCTCAGCTAAAAACCTTAATTAATTGTAAAGTGGACCACGAAAACTAGTGCATTTAATGAATTAAGTATAGTTCATTAAAGCTCTCCGTGGCCATTTCATTTGTCATTGAGAATCTAGTCTGATTACACGACATTTGAAAATGGCAAAAAGGAGGGAAAAATCAAGTAGTACTGTTGAGAGGGGAAGTTGGTGTCCAAGTGGATCGAGGTCACGATAGCTCAAGTGGTAAAGCAATGACATATCTAGCCGAAGGTCGTGGGTTCGAATCCCGCTTGTGCCATTGACTTATTTATCCGAATTAAAAACGTTAATTATTTTTCTTTAAAATTAATTTAAAAAACTCATGAAATTTTGATCTTGCTTGATTTGGTTCATATTAAAATAAATATGTTGCAATTAATATAACGGTAATAATACTTATAGGTTGAAATAAATGTCCAGTGCTTTGTCGTTGATTGAACTTGATGCTTCTTTTTTTAAAAATCCCTTTATACTTTTTTATTTCAACTAAAAACCTTAATTGAAAAATAAAAATTGCTTTTTAATTGATAATCGGTAGCTAGTAATAAAATTTTTGCATAGCTTTCTTCAAATGGTTTTACAGTGATCTGTCAGTTTTTGTCTTTTAATTAAATAAGTCTCGATTTCGACAGAACCGATTGAATACTTAAAAATTTTCAATAAATACCCAGCGCACACAGTAACTAAACATCTAAAAATTACATTCTAAAGGATAGGAATGCAGACCAATTCTCCTTACGTCTTGACACCTGAAATTGATTATGCGAGTTCCAATGTTATAATAGCAAATGGGAAGGTTGGTGCCCCAAGCAGATCGAAATAATGATGGCTCAAGTGGTAGAGCAGCGGCGTATTTGGCCGAAGGCCGTGGGTTCGAATCCCGCTCGTGACACTGACTTTTTCATTTCAACCAATACTTTTCATAAAGATTAATTAATTGAAAGCATTTATTTGGTCAAATAAGCCACAAAATGCTTGTGTAATACATACTGTAATGGAACTAATTTAAATAGATTTTTCATAAATATACTGCGCATTCATCAGTTGTTTTATAAAATTTCCTTTATAAGTAATTCATTGAATCTAGGTTTATAAAATAACATGATCAATATCAACCTTTTTTATTGTTCAATTTAGGTTAATAAGGAACAAATGTGTATTTCCCAATAACAATTTGATATAATATATAATTTATTTGTTTAAAAATTATTATAAACATTAATTTTTTTTAAATAATTTCATATAATACTTACGATTTATATGGTTACCATGTACAATAGCCCCCCCCCCTTACATACGGTACAAATTGTTTTAAAACTATGCAAGCACATATACTCTCATTCACGTAGATTTTTTTTAAATATAACAATGGAAAAAGCGTCTTTTTTTTTTTTTTTTTGGCAAGTATAAAACGGGCACGATAGAAAAAGGGCGACGGCTAAATATTCACATGAAAAACAAAGCACTGTATATCAAACACACAGCATAATTCGTATTATTAAGCTGACTAGGCACTGTCATATAAATACATGCATATATGTTCAAGAATCATACAAAAAAAGAAATCAAAAATTTTTTTTATACATATACAGACACTTTGGCGCTTGTAACATACATTTTTTTTTGGCATACTCTGCTGTAAAATTTGTTTCAAACTTATATCTAATAAGTATTTTAAATATAAAACAACGAGAATATAACGTAAATGCTTTTCGTACTTTATACACAGAAGGAGACAAACAAAAATACAATAAGCAGCAGAGTTTGACATTTACGTAACATAAATGAAAAACTGCTTTAGAATTTCCATTCCACGTTTTCAAATCGGCACGACGATAGCGTACAGTAATTACACAAATTAATTACTGCCTAAGTTGTGTCCGATTTACAAGAATTTAAGGCAATTTCACAAATAACAGGCATTTAAAAAAAAAAAAAAATATAATAAAAAGTAGCCACCTTACGAAATAGCATAGTTGAGGCAACTTTTATTAATCAAAAACTAAGGTTGTGCTGTTTTTTTTTTTTTTTTTTTTTTTTTTTTAGGAGCTTCTATTCTTTTCTCCGATAGTTTAAAGGCAGTAGTTTTGTTTTAGATAGGGAAATTTATTTCTTTAATTCAGACAAGACGTATTAATGAATGTTATTTATTTGGAAGTTTTTTTTTTTTTTTAATTTGGCCTTAGACTAAAAATAAAGTGTAAACAAGCGTGAAACTAAAATAAATAAAAAATTTAAATTATCATATGGATAAATGGCCGATTTTAAAAATTATGATAAACAAAATTTGCCTTTGTACTATAATTTCCCTTTTTTTCCCCATCCGACTAAACTACAATTTTTTTTTTTTGAGCTCTATACGAAATTAAAAAAATAGATCTTGCAGCGCTTGCCTGCAAAGGATAGTATAAGAATATACATAATGATAAAATATACAATATACAGGAAGGTAATATTCATTAATACTGACGCAATAAGGCCAATTTTGTTTTTTGAATTGTAACATAAACAATGGAAACTTTTTAAGAAGTTAAATCTACAAAGTTTATAATACAAGAAGTCAGTTAATTCAGTCGATTATTATCAATGAAAATAGCAAGTATTTATTGTTTATTTTAATATTGTCTTCAAAGGACTGATTGATTTGTTTCTTCTATAATGTCGATTGCACTCCGAGCTGTTCCGAAGAGTTGGAGTCCTCGCTGCTGTGCGTGCTGTTGTAGTTGGCAGCTTCTTGTAAACGCATAAGCATGTTCAACTATGAAAAAAGCATAAAGCAAAATTAAGTTTGTTGCTCGTAAGGAAAGAGTTTTTAATTTGTATTGTCAATCCTACTTACAAGTGGATCCTCATCGGATTCTTTCATCTGCGGCTTGGCGTTATTATTTCCAAGGGCGGACTGTTGCACCTCGTAACCAACATCTTCGGGCCTCAGCCGTAAAAGCGCCTCTGGTCCTCCGTGTACCGCTTCACCGGCCCACGGGTACGTGTGGCATATGTACTGGGCTGGATCTTGCCATTCGGCTCTCTTACCGTACACTTGGAGCCCTTCTCTGACAGCTTCGAGCAGGTACGGAATGACCGAGTAGTTCCACAAATCCGTGAACCATACCTTTAAAAAAAATTGTAATTAGTTGAAGCAAACATAAAAAAATATAAATAATAAAATACCTGCGATCCGTCGCTGTCCATTGGGCAAGAGAGGAAAAGACGAGGTCCGATGGTGACATCAGACGAACTATGGGCTTCTAAGAATTGATTAAGATGAAGCCATGCTCTCGGAACCCATTCTGTTATTCGAGAGAGTTCGGGATTTCTCGCTCCTGCTTTTGCTTCTGTTTCTATAAGTTTTCTTTTCAGATATCTTCCTAAAAAGCCTTTAACTGGTTCCATGTGGTTTGCACAAAGGATCCACCTGAAGTTGTGGTGAAGCTGAAGATTCGTCGTCGAACAAGTGGCTTGGTTCATAGTGCCGATGATAAATGGACATTTTGAGTATTTGGCCTTTAGAAAACCATTGAAGACTTCGCCTAGGCTCGAAGCCTGATGTAAATTATCTAGAATTATAACGGAGGGAAGGTCTGCAGCGTTCGTCTCGCACTGTTCAGCGATGTTTGCCAGATATTGCCTCAAATCTTTGCTGCTCTTGTGTTCCACGTTGAACGTAGCTATAGACTCGGCGGTGGACTCCTTGCCCGCCCTCATGACTAGAAATTCGGCTAACTTGTTTGCCAGATAGGACTTTCCAGTGCCGCTGGGGCCACATAGAATTATCCTTCTGTACTCGGTTAAAAGCGAGACATATCTCTGGATAATTGACTTTGGTATAAGTGTGTCAAAAGCGAGGGCGTCTAGGTTACCGGAATGAAGAGCCCCTTTTAAACATATTTTTATGGAAGAGACGTCTCCTACAAGATATCCACATGGGAGAAGTTCGGGAAGTTTGCTTTCTTTATATCTTACTATTTCTCCAATGTGATAACTCCACAGACTATCAGCGCTGAGGCCCAAACCACCTACTGGATCAATTCTCTCGATATAATCCTGAAAATGATTTATTACTTATAAAATTTACTTTCAAAATATATTTATATTGAAAGGTAATGTTACATACTTTGAAAGCTCTCCTGACCATCGCGTCAAGCATTTCCCACTTGGTCTTTCCACTCACGGATAGCGAAGCGATCGAGCATTCTGCACCATCTTCTATGTACCTATGGTAACTTCCATGACACCCGAGGTACACATTTAAGGTCACACGCTTTCCGTCAGGATCTCCAGCAAACATATCGTACTTAGAATCTGCAAGAAAAAAGTAAATTGTCCATTTTTTATTGGTTATGAAAGGATGATCGAAGGTATTTTATTTCATTTTTTTTTTTAATGGAAAAATTTGAATCGATTGCTTACCAGGAATGGCGTCATTCATGCTGAACCGCCTTTCAAGGCTGTCGTTCCTAGGAAGTGATGACTGAGACGATGTAAGTGATTTGCTTGTAACGAGCCTCTGCAGTCTTTCATTATCGTGTTTAAGGTTGACCATCTCATTCTACAATTAAATCGAATTGTACAAAATAGTTTTGTTAAATTAAAGCACAGTCATACCCTCATTTTGATGACGGTGTCTTTGAGCGATTCGAGCTGATGTGCTGAGCTTAAAGCTTCAAGCCGGATGTCGGTGAGCACAAGGTCTTTCTCTCGGAGCTGTTTCTTCAGTTCTTCAACGATATCAGGACCGGATTCCTTGTTTTCTTCAGTGGGAGAATGACCGACTTGGCTGTCTACACTAGTACCATTCATGTGGCTCACATGGTGGAGCAGTGGGGAAGAAGGTGCAGAAATATCCACTTTATCTTCGGCATCGGATGATACCGAACCATTTCGGTTTTTCTTACTTCTGGAGAACGCTTTGTTGAATGAACTCCTTAACTACAAACAAATAATAATTAAATTATGAAAATTTTAAAGAAATATAAAAGAAATATACCCATCCACGCTTTTTCTTCTTTTCTGTTTCTTGTTGAAGAGGAGTGCTTGAAAGGCTGCAAGTAGAGCTTAGCGAATTCAGACTCGAGACGGAATCGGTTGACAGCTGCCGTGAGATATTTGTTTCTGTGGAATACAGACATACATTAACACTTGAATTTATAAAGAAAAACAGAAAATCGAATACCAGACTGATACAGACCATTCGGGGGGTCTGTCGTGTTGATGGTGTGCCGCCTTGCCAAAGATGGTGATTGGGAGGTTAGACCTGCCTCAACGCTCTGCTTCCGCAGGAGTTCGATCGTCTGCCTCAGCTCGAGCAGTTCTGAGTCTTTCTTCTCTGCAGTTGCTGTAAGCTGCTGCAGCCTTTGTGTCATGTTTGAAAGCGACTGCTCAAATGCAGAAACAACATGGGCCTAAACAAACAGAAACAAAACAATTGAAAATATAAAAGATAATTAATTTTTTTAAAGGTCTTGGTTGAAATGAAAAAGTATGTGTTACAGGTGGGATTCATTTACATATAAACAACAGATAAAAGATAATATTCATGTAATTGCACAATTTGCAATATACTTTTATTTCAGTTATGGAAGCTTCTTTTTCAGACATTTAGTAAATATGAGAAAATGTCTTTGAGGGTTTATATTATAATGGCCCAAAATCCATCCTTCTATGTAGGCATTATTAATAAGACACTTATGTAGGAAAATGTAGTTTTTCATATATGAGTTCTCATTTTTTTGCAGATTTATGCAAAAAGCTTTACTCTTCACCTTGTTAATAAAGATTTAGGTCCGTGCTACAACTACTCAA
>CM077109.1:17198277-17254868 GCA_039619505.1 Cimex hemipterus | reverse complement strand
ATAACTAAAAAAAGTTGACAAGCTACCCTGAGTTTTCTTTGGAGTAGTTAATAAAAAAGTTGGCAACTTACTCTGAGTGTTCTTTGGCGTAGTAAAAGAAGTGAAAAATATGGAAAAAAATGAGTTTTAATAAAAAAATACATTGTTTAGTTTTTGTACATTTCTCGTGTTCGACCACCAAAAATCATCAACCGTCTTCCGAACGGAAACTATTTTTTGAATATAGAGGATATTTTTTTTAAAGCTAAAATATTTTATATAATAAAAGGAATAAAGAAAAATAATGGGAAAAGTGTACTTATGTAAAGGGGGCGTCGGTGGCCGCGAGGTGCTCATCACTGTAAGGTCAAGGTCCCGGGTTCGAATCCAGCGGCCCTGCATTACTTACAAATGGGCTTTTTTTTTCAAAAACACCGGCACCCTGAGGGTTTATATGCCCTCTGCTGTTGCGAACCCTCGTAAAAAAAAAGTACTTATGTAATACTATGTCAGCGCACCGGGACCTCGGGGGATGATGATATATACTCCTGTTGCTACGAACAGCACTCCTCGTAATACAAATTCATTCGTAAAAATTGCATCAAGTACTCGCCTTTGGTTTGATCTTCGGCTAAAAGTGCATAATAGAGAGGCGGAACAGTCGGTAAAAAGTCTCAGCGAAATTGTTTTTAACGGAGGAAAGGACCGTGAAGGTATAAGGGGAGAAATACCTGGTCCGTCACGACTTCCGCTGTTTTAACAGGTAGAATAATTAAATCGCATATATAAATATTCTCAAGTTAAAAAAAAAAGAAGTTTAGAGTGATTACTTGTACGCTCAACTTATGAATAAGAATCTACTGGGTAAATTTATATGTTTTTTTTTTCTGCGTCTTTTAATTGAATTTTTGCTGTTTTATTTTTGAACTTTCTCTTTTATAGATTTGAAATCTTATGCTAATGCAAAGCTTGATTCGATTGTTTGTATATTAGGTATTTGAGCCTGGGGTATCGCAAGGGGTTCCTGTATCTCTTTACCAACTCTTTCTTCAATCTTAAGATCTACGGGATTGTTGTTCGATTATTTCTTGGGTCCCTCTCCTCCCAGAAAAGGGAACCCACACGTTTTTACGCGTACGTCGTGACCTAATGGCCCAAGGCCTTCCTCCCACAAAAATCTACGTTTACGTCTAGTGTTTATTGGATTCATTACGTGGATTTGTGATTGACATCATAAAAGCCTTTTAAAATTCATACGGAAAAACAACAACCGAAAGTATCGTATTAGCATATTAATGGACGATCATTATCCCAAGATCGGCCCATTTATCACGGGGTACAAACCTTGAACAAGAAACACAAGCTAGGCGCGAGTCTATTATTGAAAAGTATTTCAAAATGTCCCTTGTCCGATTTCTTTACTCCCAACAGACATTCCTACGGGTTATTAATATTTCCCTTCTATTCTAAGCGGGCGTGTAAAAGCTGTGTTCTGTATAATCTTTGAGAATTGACTAACTTGTCAGCCTAAAAAAGAGAACTTAAATGTATGAAACCATATAGAACCAGGTATTTCAAACACCCGACTGTGTCAGCATAAAATTAATCTAGTTTGTAGTTATGATACATGATGTGGTCTTCATTATTTCTCTTTCGTCCACACAGTCAAGTCCTATCAAGCATCAACCTTCATCTTGACTTGTAAAAATCCGCCTTTTTTTAAAGCATCAGCCGAAAAAACTAGCCCGAAAAGGTTAAGGTATTGTAAAGATAGGAAGGAATTTCAGATTGGCGTGTTTTTCTAAAACATCTGAATAATAGTTTTTATGGATGTTATGGCAGGGTCGAGCCTTTAGCTAATTCCGACGAGCTTATTTTCAATATTATGGTATTAAATTAATGGCACGAGCGGGATTCGAACCCACGATCTTCGGCTTGATACGCCGCCGCCCTACCACTTGAGCTATCGTGACCTCGATTCACTCAGACATCAACTTCCCATCTCAACCCCACCCGTTTACATTTTCCCTCCCTTTTTGCCATTTTTCAAATGTCGTGTAATCTTTTTTATTCTCGGGGACAATTGAAATGGACCATGAAATTAGTGAATTTAGTATTTAATTAAAGTGTTCTCTTGCAAGAAAAGTAAGCCTTAAAATTAAAAGTTTTCCATCTGCAAGTTTTAAGCTCAGACATGGGTATTGCATTCAATTCAAATAAAATTTATTTAGTGGTCAATTGACCACGTTATTTCTTTCAATTAATTAATCTTTTTGTGTAAGGTCTTGGTTGACATAAAAAAAGTTAGTGTCACGAGCGGGATTGTACCCACGACCTTGGGCTGGTGCCTAACCTATTAGAAGTATAAATATATGTACAATTTTATGTTGAAATTTATTAAACCGACTTAGCTGTCGACAACCTTGTTAAATCAAGAGTTTAAATTATAAATTATTTTAAAATAGGGTTTAAAAAAATATTATTTTATAAGAAACAAAATTTGTTTTTCTGTTCGGCTATATGCCACTGCTCAACTCATGAGCTATGTACTAGCTCGCTACAGCTCAAATGTGTCAAGAGCAGTATTGGGCCGAAGGTCGTGGGGTCGAATCCCGCTCGTGACACTAACTTTTTTATGTCAACGAAGACCTTACATAAAAAGATTTAATTTAAAGTTTTTGGCCCCTATACGCAATATTAATTGGCTTAATTTGCCTGGCAGCAAATAATTTACTTGACCAAATTGTGTCTGGTTGATCATTTTTTTTTTCAGGTTGAAAGGTAAAAGAAAACTGTATAGTTTTTTACATTTATATTTTGTGACCTCATGCTTACCTAAAAACCCAAAATGTCCCAGCAACAAAATCAATGCTTCTTTAGGAGATAGAAAAATCAGACACTTGGAAATAAAGGGGATGAATATCGATGAAGATAAATCCGCACATGTCTAATCAAATTAAAACGATTTTAAGGACTTTTATCACTTCCTGGCCCTTGTTCGGGCGCCAATTTTCAAATTTCGTGGGAAAAGTAAAAAAAAAACACTTTTATTAAATTTTTTGTTGGTTTACTATAGCAACAGACCAATAGATAGATCGAGACAGGTTTGTTTGTTTGTTGGTGAATAGTCCTGATTGCACTGATGACATGTGGTGTCTTGTTTTAACGGTCAGACTAAACACATATAGAATACATATAAATATGTAAGGTTTTGGTTAAAATGAGAAAGTAAGGGCCACGAGCGGGATTCGAACCCACGACCTTCGGCTAAATACTAAAAATGCTCTACCACTTAGTTATCCTGACTTCGAGCCAGTCGGACGCCAACATCCTATCTCAACTTAGATCGAAATTCGAAGGATTGTAGGTTGAGATGGGGGTTGGTGTCCGAGTGGCCGCAGTCACGATAGTTCACGTGGTAGAGCAGCGGCGTATTTAGCCGAAGTTCGTGGGTTCGAATCCCGCTTTTGGCGCTATCTTTTTCATTTCAATCAAAAACCTTACATAAAAAATTTATATAAATAATGTTGATTCTGACGTTACTTTGCTGGATTATACGGTATTAAGACATAAATTAAGGTATATTTAGAAAAAAAAAATGTTCTGGCAGACTGAATACAGCAAGAACAGTAGGATTTCTTCGTTTCCCCAGCAGAATTATTCAAATTTGTAGAAAGCGCGTGTTATGGGTGTAGGGAATCTTGTTGAAGAGGCTTATGTCGAATAAGTAAAAAAATCCCACTGCGGATTAGTATTAGTCATTTAGAGGGTCTGTCAGTCACGAAGGGTGAGAACACTCACGATATTTCCCAAGAGTTTCGCCTCAAAACTCCCCCCAGGGCTGGATATTTTTCTCTCTCTTCTTATCCCCTAGATTGTTTCTCCTACCAGCGGGCTTAATTGGCCGAGAAGTTGGGCTGTTTATTTTAACTTTAATCTCGTCGGAATCGGAAGATTTTACACTTTTCCCGGCCTTGTGGAATTGAAAAGGAACACGGACTTTTGGGATAAAGCATTTGCGTTTAATACAAAGGTCACGCGTGTCTTGTTTAAAAGGCGACATGCGCCAAAGAAATCTCGGATCATCAATCATCCCGGGGAGACGCCTCGCCAAAGCCCATGCCAGCAATTAACCGAAACCCGTTTCCAAAATGAATTCGTCCTTTTCAAAATCGCCCTTCGTCCCATCGATCGCACAAAGCAGGACGTAAGAGACGAAACTGTTTTCCACCCGGGGAAAATAACTGCGTAAACATGTGCGTTTCTCATAGCGGAAAAAGGCGGTTAGGAAGTGAAATACGGCGATCGAGCTGAGGCCGAAAAACGACGTGAAAAACGGACTTCGTTTCCTCAGAAGACATACATTAGTCATGTTATTGAACTAGGGACTTGAATCATATAACAAGAATAGCATCGGATAAATGCGAAAATGCCAATTTTCCTAGTTTTAAACAGTATGTAGGACCAGAGGTAATTATGTTCCGTGGTCTAACTGACGAAATTAGTTCTTTAAATTAATTGTTCCTTTTATCTAAGGTCTTCGTTAAGATGAAAAAAATTAGTGTCACGAGCCGGATTCGAACTCACGACCTTCGGCATGATACGCCTTGCTCTACCACATGGGCTATAGCTAACTAGTAGATAGCTCAATTGGTTGAGCAGCAGCATATAGCCAAACATAAAAATAAACTTTGTTACTTCTAAAATAATTTAAAAAAAATCCTACTGTAAAATTCATTTATAATCTAAACTGTTCATTTAGCCAGGCTGTCGATAGTTATGTCGGTTTAATAGATTTGAAACATAAATTGTACATATATTTATGCTTCCTTTTATGTACGATCTTGGTTCGGATGAAAAAACCGAATGAAAAAAAAACTCACGATCTTTGGCTTGATTAGGCACCACAAGCCGAAGGTCGTGGGTTCGAATCCTGCTCGTGGCACTAACTTTTTTATCTCAACCAAGACCTTACAATAAAAGGAATTATAAATTATGTTATATAAGTATAATTTATGTTTAAAATCTATTAAACCAAAATAACTGTCGACAACCTTTCTAACTGAACTGTTTAGATTGTAAATTTATTTTAAAACAGGTTTTAAAAAAAATATGTTATAAGATCAAAATTTATTTTTATAATTAATTAACCTTTATGTTGGGTATTGGTTGAAATAAAAAAGTCAATGTCACGAGCGGGATTCGAACCCAGGACCTTCGGCTCACTGCGCTGCTGCTCTAACAACTTCAACGTCAGGATAGCTCAAGTGGAGCCGAAGGTCGTGGGTTCGAATTTCCTTCGAAACACTGACTTTTTCTTTTAAACCAATACCTTTCATAAGGATTAATTGACTGGAAGAAGTTATTTGGTCAATTGGACACCATAATGGGTTTATTTTTATGTTTGATCGAAAACTTGATGAGAAACTTGCCATCTGCACATTTGCAGTTTATATTTTGTGCTTTGTACCGTTTTGGAATGTGAATGAAAAAGTTTTTGATTTTTAAACAAAAGTTGTTTTTTCGACCTACCCCGGTCGAGTTATTAAGTCAATACCGGCCATCGGGGACCCAATCAAAACTGATGCAACCCGGAGATTAACCTTAATTGATCCCAAAGGTTAGAAATTAGAACTGCTTTTGAACGGCTTTTAAGCTCCGCTCGATCTATTCAAAGCCATTGAATTGTAATGAAAGTCCTTCGATTGATTTATATTCGGATGTCTCCTGCTGGTTCATCCCGTCGGATTGTTCCATTATTCGACCTCGGAGCAGTTTTGACAAAAGTTCAAAAAAATATTACAAGGTGGAACTTTCTTGTTGTTGAGTTAAAGGTGTGAGAGGGAATATAAATAGATAAAAAAGCGATAATGCAAATATAATATTCATAATATGCTGTAGTTCATTTTTTTTTATAGTGTGTGATGTTTTGTACGTATTTTTGCTTACTTTCTCTTGGTAGAAAATGGTCAAAAAAAGCCCTCCAATTTTCTCAATTTCACTCCCTAAACGTGCTATATAATCGGGCGAAACTCGCCCAGGAGGTAAACATTCTCTCTTTTTTTGGATTTAACAAGACCTCAAAAACTTCCTCTGCGCCAGCCGCGTTTGGGAATTTTTAATTCCTAGTCTTTCCCCGTGCCAATTCTTCCAGCCCCTCGGGCCTTTTCCGTCCCATTGAGCCGTGTTATTTGATTCCGACACCGTTTAAAAAGCAGTTTCTGGGACAAACAGAGCCGTTTGTCATTCCTGGCCGTGGCTCTTTTCATTCGGTCCGTTACGGTTGAAAAAAAAAAGAAAAAGTTTCCGCGTCAATAATCAGTGTCAGGACGACAATGGAAGGTTTAATAATTATAAAATGACTTAAAACGATTAGGAGAAAAACACTCCCAATAATCTTCTCCGGGGGCGTAGGTGGCCGCAACGTAACCGATGACACGGCGCTCATCACCGTACAATACAGGTCTCGGGTTCGAATCCAACTGCCCTTCACTCGAACTCGACATATTTACGAATAAACACACTCATAATAAGTCGGTACTAAGAAATTTACAAGAAGGAAACAGAAATTGGGTTTCTTAATGGACCCACGCCCACGTTGACCTGTAGTTTCAGTTCCACGGACCTTTAAACGACCATGTAACGGCTTAACAAGTACGCTAAACTATTTCTCGATCGGTTCTTGCAAAAAAGCGACTCGTGATAAGGCGAAAATTTCCGATCGGGCTGAAAGAGAATTTTAACGATGAAACGTGCTCACGTGACAGGAAGCATTAGCTGATGAGGGCGTGGCAAACGGGGAGGTTGCGCACCCCTAGACATCGCCTTTCATTTCTATCCTAATTTCCTAATTAAAAACCGGGTAGGGAAGACGGTTCAATCATCATGCTTTTACTAATTAAACAAGAACAGAGGGAAAATGCGATATTTCCGTTCGGTGCTAAGCTGTCAGATTGCCAGTACGATATATCCGCATCGGTTGAAAGATCAAAGCTAAATTCTTGCCACTCGTAGAAATACGGCCAACAAAATTCTACGTTGTTTAATTTACAATCACGTAAATCGAAGACCCAATAAACAATTAATAAAATATCTTGTACAGCTAAGTATCCTTGGTTAATCTTTTGGAGTTTATAGGGTCCGCACAATCTCGCTACCCTCCTTTTACTTTCCCCCCTCTTTTTTTTTTTTTTTTTTTTTTTTTTTGATTTTCAAGTAATCAACACTGATGTACATTCATCACCCTAAACAATGTAAGACCAACTTGTCTTTCAGGCTTTTCTCTTTTGAAATTTGAGTAAGAAATTAGTGGACAAAAACGAAACAAAGGGAAATGTTCAAATTAAAGTTACGAGAGATACACAACACTTTCTAACGAGTGAAAATAGTTTCTTTTACAGGCAAAAATCGTAATTGTAAAAGTAACATCGGGTCGGTTCATGTCTTGTGTTCTTGGGCATAAAAAACGTATATTTACATTCTCTTTCCCGAGTATAAATTACCAAAGTCGGCAGAATGCCAATATTAAAAATGTAATCTTTATGGAAGGTGTTGGTTGAGATAAAAATGGTCTTGAGCTTCACGAGTTCGATCCACTCGGACACCAAGATGGGAAAATTCGAAAGGTTAGGTTGAGATTGGAAGTTGGTGTCTAAATAGTCGACGTCGACTGGTGCCATGTGGATGACACCCATTACTAGAAATGGGGACTGACTACATGGTCCCTAAAAACAATCTTCACATCCTCCTATAAAATCTCAACAGACTATAAAGCAGAGGAAGAACACAGGAGATACAATGATATGGTATACGGATGGCTCCAAAACAAACGAAGGAACCGGATCAGGCGTTTTCTGCACAAGCCCAAAACATGAGCAATCAAAATCATTAGGGAAGTATACCTCGGTATTTCAAGCAGATATACATGCCATCAATGCTTTTGCCCTGGAAAATCTTAAAAGAGGTTACACTGACAAAAAATCCTCATAAGATCAGACAGCCAAGCAGCTTTAAAGCATTGGCATGCAAAAGAATTACATCAAAACTAGTCAGTGAATGGATCCAAAACCTCCAAAACCTGGGAGAGAATAACAACCTGACCGTATCCTGGGTGCCAGGGCACAGGGGAATTCTGGGTAATGAAGAAGCAGATAGACAGGGCCAAAGGAGGATCCGCAAGACCATACATAGGCCCCGAACCTATCCTTGGGATATCAAAAGCAAACATAGAATCCATCGCGGAATGGATCCAAAGAAAACAAAGAGAGAAGTGGATAAACTCTAGCAGTGCTAGACACAGTAAACCTATGATAAAACAACCCTCACCAAAACTAGCAAAAAACTACTACAACTGGAGAGGGGAAAACTCAGAGGAGTGGTAGGACTACTAACCGGCCACTGGCATCTAAGAAAACATGGGCGTATACAATTATGATCCCATTTGCAGACTATGTAATGAGGAGGAGGAAACAGCCACTCATACCATCTTCGAATGCGAAGCAACGGCTCAATGGAGGTTCAACCTAACGTATGAAATAGACTCATAGAACCACATTGCAGCAATAACAGTCAATGACTTCTGAGAAAAAGGATCGAGTCTATGTCTATTGACTAAACTAAGGAACTAGGAAGGTACAATAAGCCAGAAAATACAAACCCCGCCTCCTAGTATCCTTTTCCACCATACCATACCATACCACTCGACGGCACGATAGCTCAAATGGTAGAGCAGCGTATCAAGCCGAAGGTCGTGGGTTCGAATCCGGCTCGCCACACTGACTTTTTTGTATCTCAACCAATACAGATTAATTAATTTAAAGCACTGATTTGGTCAAACGGACCACGAACTATAATTGATTAAGTAAGTGAAGGTTTTTAACCAGAAATATTCTTGGACTGAAAAATTATTATAGCCAAAATCTATAATTGTGGTTTATTTATGGTTAAAATTTGGAAAAAATACTCGAAAATCCGTATATGATTTTTACTATTGTTTGTGGTAAACAACTGATTTGCATGCAGATTTTATGAATAATCTCTTTTGTAAAAGGTAGGGTATGTTTGTGTCCAAAAATTTCAGGTTCGATATTAATAAAAAAAAACCTTATATCTTATACCTTAATATAAACTTTTTTAATTAATATATTGCACCATTATATAAGAATTGCACTAGAATAATATTAGTAGGAATTTTGAGCGATTTTTTTTTGTCATGCTCGAGGAATTGGGCGGGACGAGATACGTCCCGCGATGATAAAAGAATCCTTGCGCGGAGGAAAGCAAACCATAACCATCACTTAAAGGGCCAAGGACGCCGACTGGGACACCCACAGCCTCCGACTTAGCACGCGTCATATTCCCAAAGGAGCGATTCGTTTCGAAACGCGATCCAGAAACATTTTGAAATCCGAACAGAACGATAATATTATAAATCCGAGACGATCGGCTTGAGGAGGGGTCGAATTAAAATTACACGCGAGCCCCGGGGGATATCGGCAAAGATCTGACTTCCTTTCTAAAGACAATGGCCGAAAAAGAGAAAATATAATCTAAATAAAAAAATAATAATGATATACTCGCTTTATCCTTCTTTACTTTGCCTTTCCGTGCGAATATCACATCGAAAATAATCACTACTTAAAGATAAAAAGATGCAAATAAGCCTTTGGGAAGTGTTTCTAATTAAACTATGTACCGTCGTGTGAACATTGATAACCGAAGGGCTTGCAGAAGTAACGTTATTCAAGACAAATAAGCATTAATTAAGTCAAAATTTATGCCATGTAAAAACGACAATGAACTTGGCTTTTCTCTTCTACATATGCACTGACATACAAAAAATTCAAACCAATTGATTTTTTTTATTATCACGATAAAAGAAAATTGCTTCATTGTTTTTGCCAATAATTTTTTTTAATGGTCTGTTTTAAATTGGGTAAATCAATTACACCTAATCCAAAACAAAGATAATGGGTTTTTTCAATCTTTATTCAATCTCTTTTGAATTCTTAAGCGATAAACTGTTTAGTTTTCATCTTCGTTGGATGATGGGCGTGGTGAGACACTTATTGATGCCACCGAATCCTGTCCACATATCGCTCGTATTGTACAAACGTACCTTCAACAGCACATCAGGTTATGGTCAGCCCGTTCTCCAGCCTTGAACCTCATCGAATATGGGATAACCTCAAAAGACGAATAAGTCCTTCACTTCCCGATAAATCCTGCCATTGGATGATGTACGTTCCATCAGATATGCGGCTATGTCATCGGCGTTCCCGACGAAACGTTGTGAGGCACCGTTCGACGTTTTCGAGAAACTGGGTACTACCACAGACGGGTTTTGGACGTCCTAGGATAGTCTTTTTTGACTTTGAGAAGCTTGCGAAACAGGCACCTCACTGTTGTTCAAGCTTTTCATCCGCTCCGGGCAGTTCGAGGTGCCAAATTTCTGAACGCACTGCTCAAAGGAGATTAAATCAGTATGGACTGATGGCTCTTTGCCCCGTAAGAGTACCAGAATTGAACAGAACACAAGTTGCACTGATCCCATTTGCTCGAGAACACAGCCGTTGGTGTTTGGACAACTGGTCCGCTGTACTTTTTACAGATGAGTGGAGATTTCCTCTATGATTTCAAGATGAGCGTGAAAAAGGCGAAATGAAAGGTACGCGAAGCCTGTAATTTTTCCCAGAGCCGACCTTTTCAAAGTAGCTCAGTGATTGTGCGGGCAGTGGAAATCTCAATGGAGAGTCTAAAAGAGTTAGGACTTCCTAGGGTAACAGAACCACAGGATGACCATTTTGCGATTTGGCACCTTACTGTTGTTCAAGCGATTCATCAGCTCCAGGAAGTTCGAGGTGACCTAATTTCTGAACGTACTGCCCAAAGAAGATTAAGTTCAGTTAGGCTTTTCGCCCCGCAAGAGGACCAGAATTTACCAGAACAGCAGTTGCACGGCTCGCTTTGGCTCGAGATCACAGTGTCTTTGGACGATGGTTCTGCTGTACTTTTTACAGATGAGTGTAAATTTCCTCTACGATCGCCAGATGGGCATGAACGAGTGTGGAGAAGGTACGAAGCATGTAATTTTTCCCAGAGCCCTTTTCAACATAGGTCAGTGATGGTGCGGGCGGGGGAATCTCAATAAGTAGTTGGCTGTTGTTAGTGAAGGGTCTCTGACGGCCACATGGATGAAAGTTTGAAACGTCATGCGCCTGTCCTCAACGACAATCCTATTCTAATCCACGGCAGTGCTCGTCCAATGTACCTTAACTAAGCATAACATCAGGGACTTAGCCTCACCAGCCCGTCCTACAGACTTGAATCCCATCGAACCTAACCGTAGGATAACCTCAAAAGGCGAATAAGAGCCCGTCCTTCACTTCCTGACACACTACTCCATTTTGGAAGTACTCTTTGTGAAGAATGACCTAACCTATAGCAAAGAGACGTTTCCAGATTGGTTGAAAGTATGCCGAGTCGTCTTCGAGATGTAATTAAGGCAAAAGGAGGAAATACGCCATATTGAAATGTTAGGTAAAAATTTAAAACACATATTATCTGTCCTGTATGTATAATTTTTTAATTTTTTTAGACAGACTTCTTTTTTGCCTGTTAGTGTTTAATGTTTGTCAGGAACGAAAAAATATTAATGCTTTTTTAATGCGTATATAATTTATATAATTATGTACGATTTTTGTTTTTTAGGAGAGGTGTAATTTTTACTAGTTCTAACTAGCATTGGTCTCTTTCCCACACTCCTGTGTATGCTGTGCGTAACCAATTCCAAAAATTGGCCAGAAATTTAATTATATAAATACATAAATACGAGTAAGCTTGCAATTATCTGTACGCTGGCAATCATCACGTAATAAGAAATAATCTCGCAGTTTATCTGGGTTTTTAATTTTACCGTACGGCCCCTCCGTGGGTTCTGTGCGCCTAATCACAGAGATCCTTTCTACATTTTATCCTACGTAATGAAGACCTTTCCCACCCGAGAGTTTTATTAAAAACGGCACGGTGGAAAGGAGGATTCGCCGTTTCGACCCTAGACTTCAGCGGACCGGGCATCAATTAAAAAATACCAACAACGGCGCACAATAATTATATTCTTCTTCCCAAAAACAAGCAAATAATATTTTGGGAGGGAGAATGTGCTTTTGTGGATATTAATTTCATCCGCATCATCAAACAAGAGAATGGTGGACAGGGCAAGAAGGCTTTTAAAGTTTTATTTGAAATATACAACTAATTATATCTCAGTCGGAATATTGTAAGATAGTTAAAAATGATTATTTCGATATTGTGAGGTGCGGTCTGGTTTTAGGTTTTAGAAAAACATTCTCTTTATCATGCCAACGTTTCGACCTTTATTGAGATCATCTTCAGACCCATTACCCAGAGGGCACTCTCAACACGTAAACATACTTTGATCACTGAAGATGATCTCAATAAAGACCGAAACGTTGACAAGACAGAGAAAACGTTTTTCTAAAACCTACGCCACACCAGTTACATCGTCGAAAGGAAGAACTTTTTTTGAAACTTTAATGGAGATTTTATGGCAGTTTATCTTTGCCAGTGAAAAAGGGCATCAGTCGACTAGTTTTAAGAAGATTAAGGACTATTTTCCATGTTTTAAAAGTTTTAGTAGACGTTCATCATCATCAAATAGAAACAACTTCCTTACCTTTTTAAGCTTTGATGGAGATTTTATGAATATTTGTCTTTCCCAGTTAGGAAAAATCTTCTGTATAATAGTTTTAAGAATATTTACATTTAATTATTCAGAAATCGTGGTATGCAGTCTGGTGAGATGTAGTTTCAGAAAAACATTTTGTTTATCGTGCCGACGTTTCGATCTTCATCGAGATCGTCTTCAGGTCTCAAAGTGGTTTTTTTCTGCTTAAGTGTGCCATTCTTGCGTGTCGAGTTGAGCGTGCCAAAGAGAGCAGAAAATAAACACTTTGAGCCCTGAAGATGATGTCAATAAAGATCGAAACGTTGGAACGATAAAAAAAGTTTTTCTGAAACCTACATCACACCAGATCGTCTGACGATTTCTGAATAATAATCGATTAACGGTCACTATCACCACATATCGACTGTTAATTTGAAGTCTTAGGGTTTTTTTTCCTATCTCGTAAAATAAATAAAAAGATACTCGTTCAAATTATTATTTTGGTCAGCCTGGGCTTCTCCTTTGTGAGATCTGAATTTGCACTGAGATCAGTGGTTTTTGCATGAAATAGTTTTTTCCTGATTAAAGCTTTAAGAATTAATTATTATTTGGTGATTATGGGATGCGATCAGGTGTGACATTAGAAAAACATTTTCTTTATCGTGCCGCGTTTCGATCTTTACTGAGATCATCTTCAGAGCGTTTCCCTTGTAGATGTGTCATCCTTGTCTGTCCTGTTGAAAGTGTCTTTAAGAATTCATTTTAGCAATTTATAAAAAATAACATCTGATCACGGTCAAATTGGAAAATCCGATCTTTTGTACATGTTTGAATAAGGGATTGTTTTTGTTTTGACCACGTGCGTCACAATTTTAATTGGGTTTTCTGAACAGAATTTTGGAATTTGCCCTCTTCCTCACAAACATCCCTACTCGGAAGAAATACCAGGATTTTTTCTTTCCGTCTAATGATTCCGGCCGAGCGATAAGAGCCGCTTTATCTAAATTTCTACTGGTATCCGACGTTAATATTGCGTTTTCAAATATACCAAAAACGTATGATTCGGCGGGGATACGCTGTCTCCGAGACCGCAGAAACCGCCGTTGGTCCTTGATAAAGAAGAAATCCCGACGCCCACATCGGCCCAGAAAATCGTTCCTAGACCGGTCCAGAACACGACTTTACCGACATAACACGACAATTCGTTTTTTATCAGCTTAATATCTTGTTATTTATTATTTAATAAAACGGTGTTTCATTGAGTTATCCGATCCATTTTTCTTCGTGTTCGTTTTTCTTAAATGATATTCTGGTTTATTTGTAGTAACCATGAATCGGTGAGTGTAACAGGGTTAAGAATCCAATTTTCCACTTTTGAGAAAAAATAAAAAAAAATTATTTTCCTCCTGAAAAATAGTTTTAGTCAAACTGTTTTTATTTTACTCGATTAATTAAGGTTTTTAGTTGAGATAAAAAAAGTCAGTGTCACGAGCGGGATTCGAACCGACGACCTTCGGCTTGATACGCCGTTGCTCTTACCACTTGAGCCTATCGGGCTTTGATCCGCTCGGGCACTCCCATCTCACAACCCCACCTTTTGAATTTTCCCTCTTTTTTTGCCATTTTTGTGAGGTATATTATATACAATATACATATGCTAAGTAATCTATACTTATGTAAAAAACATATGTTGGAATTTTATCTTTCTTCCTTTAAAAAGAATGCAAAAAGTCATTTTAATTATTGTCGTTGTCGCTCTCACAATCCTGGTTGGTAATCGGCCACTCAAAATTCCCTTGGTAGAACGTTCAAAATCCTCAGGCAGTGCACAGCCTTCTTGATGCCTTGTACTTCTTTTATGTAGTTGATCGGTATTTTTCCCTGATGAACTTAGTGAAGGCAGCTGCACAGTGGCAGCAGTTTTAGCCAATTTAGAAGTAACTGGAATTAATCCACCATTATCATAGTGACTGGGAGTTTGTGGCCCTGAGAAGGGCCGGTGTGGTGTTTGGAGAGAAGCGGTGACGACGGATCGAGGCCGGGACCGTGTGATTGGCGCCGTTGGTGCTGGTCTTTGACCATGAGTAGTCCGTTGGCTGAGGTCCGATCGCAGTGAGTCGGTTGACTCTGCAGAGGCCGAAGTACTGGGAAGCAGCAATAGCCGAGAGCAGCGTTTAGCGTTCGCGGCCAAGTGAGCCGTTAAGAAAGCGGGGTGATCAGGCTAATGCTGCGAGTACTTGTCGTCGTCAGTGGGGTGTTCCTTCTGTGACGGCTCGTCGGGAAGACGAGGTGTCTTCTGTGTCATCCATTAGTGATGAGTGGACTCGAGTCTTGTTGTGTTGTCAATTAGTGACGTTTGAGACTTCGTCTCTTCTAGCGAGGCAGTGCCCCTGCTTATAAAGGGACGTGCTCTACTCTGATTGGCTGCAGTATGGAGGGCGAGAACATTCTACAGATCGTAGTGGCATCTAGCGGTACATTTAAGAGGCCACTACACCACCAATGAATTTGTAGGCGGCCACAAGACCTACAGCACTACTTGAATAGGAATCTATTGCTCCCTGTTATTTATAAACCACTGGCAGGCTTCAGGCTATTAACCAGCACCCACAGCTTCGCCAGCGGCTCCTTGGTGTAGGACCTTGCTTCTGGTTTTTCTTGTCCTAGTTGGAAGAACCTGCACCTACACCTCCACTGTGCTCTGCGGTCTCCTTCTCTTCCTGGGGGTATCTGCTCAGTGTTTCTTCTGTCTGACCTCCATCAGGATTCCTTCCAGTAGTTCTTTTGCAAGTTTTGCGGGCGGTCCTTCTATGAATCTCTTCGCGTGCCTCATACCTGTGGTATTGTTCCACTAGGTTTTGGAATCATTAAGGATCCGTTTTAATATGTATCATCTTGTGCGGCAGGATGCTAGGCCACAGTAGGGTTCTGGGCCCATAGAGTCCATGTCGGCTCGCGTTTTGGCCAGCATGTCGCCCTTTTCGTTGCCTCTATGTCCCGAATTTCCAGGGCTGTATCTGTTTATATTGACTTGATTCCGTTTTTCCAATGTTTCTCGTTTTTTTGTAATACTGGGGGCCACCAATCCTTGACATCCAAAATCAGGTATCAACGGTTCTTAACTAAAAATGAGGAGCTTGTGTCTTGGCTGTAGATATTATCTCGTCGTATTGACTAGGGGATGTAAATTCTATCCAATGTTCTAACAACACGTTTGATCACTGCAAAGTTCCTTTCGCAAGGTAAGGAACTGTGTGGAATATAACGTTCTACCCCTAAGTAACGCTAATCTCAATCGTTTTTGACTCATTCAATAGCGGTTACATACGACTACAAAATGGTGTTCGTCACTCATTTCAGCCAATTTTGGAATCTTAACCTTGTCCACTCACCGATTCAATTTCAATTAATTATACTTTTTATCTAAAGTCTCGGTTGAGATAAAATGTATAATTAATTGAAACAATTATGGCCGTTAGACAAATATGTATTAATGGTAACAATTTAGGCCAATTTATAATTACATTTTGATCACGTGTCATTTCGCCCAGCATTCTTTCATTAGGTGTTACGATCAGGGAAAAGTCCAATATGAAAATTCCGCCGATTTGCTTATTGCACTATTAGCAGCACAGTTGTACTGATTTTTCCCAGCCTCAGCGAAAAAAATGTCAATCCGAGCATTTAACAACTGGCAGTCACCAAAGAGTCTTTTAAATCTTTGCACAATTGGCAAGGTGGGTATATTGATGAGGATCAATGTTCAGTTTGAGCATAAAACAGTTACGATTTTTTTTGTACACAATCTGACCACAGGCAAGATCCAGAGTGGTTTTGATTTGAGATAAAGTGGTCGATGTAATTCTGTCAAAACGGGTATAATTATGCCGTGTAACATTGTCTTAATTGGTTTAAGCTACATTTTCCAAAAATCGTTTCAACAAATATCTCTTATAAATTTTTTATGAGATTACTACTTTGTTGAATAAGAATTTCTTATGATTTAAAAACATGTAATGAATTAAAAATAAAAAGTTTCAATTAATCAATCTTTATGTAAGGTATTGGTTGAGATAAAAAAAGTCAGTCTCACGAGAGGGATTCGAACCCACGACCTTCGGCTAAACACGCCGCTGCTCTACCACTTGAGCAATCGTGACTTCGATCCATTCGGACACCAACTCTCCACCTCAACCTACAACCCTTTGAATTTTTGCCATTTTCAATTCAATATGGGAAGCTCCAACCCAACCTTTCGAATTTCCCCTCCCTCGCGGGTTCGAATCCCGCTCGTGACACTGCGTTTTTCATCTTACCTAAAGATTAATTAATTGAAATAAGTTATTTGGTCAATCTAATGGATAAAATTAAAAGATCAAACTTATTTCCGTGCCCCTTTTAATATTCAAAATTCGAGTTTATTAAACGAGTTAAGAATGATTTGTTTCATAATAGATTTCTTATTCCGGGACTTAATTTTCTAATTTTTTCGAGGGGGTCCCTCCTAAACGGTTTGACCGTTATCTCCCCGGATCGGCTTGTCTTTATCTTCTGATTTTCATGTCTGGCCGAGACAAAGGGACTAACTGCCTACACGAAATGTTCAACAAGCCCAATTATAATTCGATGGACGCGGTGGGCCGAAATTACCCGGTGGCCGGGGCACGGTTGTAACCACCGGCCGTCCGTCGTTTCGGCATAAAATACCCTCGGTTATTTGTTACCTCGAAAAGTCTTTGCTGAAGAAACTGATCGGACGATTGGAAACAAGAAGGATTTCGATAAAGCAAGTACGCGTGTGAGTAAAACAAGCTTAAAGTTACCCTAGTGGATTCAGTGAACTTGAAATGCTTAAAGGAAAGAGGAATCGCCGATGAAACGTTTTAAAATCAACCTAGTGCTTTTCTTAAAGTCTTCATTCTAATCCTGCGTAGGTGTTTACTCTTGCAAATTACCTAGGTCAGTCGGATTTGACCTTAACCCGACGTACGTGAACAGGTTTCATTTAAATGTTTCACGAGCGTGATTCGAACCTAGAACCTTCGGCTAAATACGCGAATCGAAGTTAGGATAGATCAAGTGGTATAGTAGCGGCGTATTTAGCTGATGGTAGTGGGTTCGACAATGTGACAATAACTTTTTTTATCTCAACCAAGACCTTACATAGAAATAAGTAATTTGTACCAGACCACTAAAACACAAATTAAATGTAGATATTAGAACGTCTAGTAATAAATATAAGTAGTTAATCAACAGGGTCTATAGTGAATCAATAATGATCATCTCAGATGTGAAAAAAACAAATATTTTCGTTGAGCAAGCAATATCTAATAATTGACTGCCTTTTAGAGTGAAAGCTTTGTCAATAATCCATTATATTTAGTGGTCTGATTGATCAAATTATGTCCTTCAATTAATTAATCTTTGTACGTATGGATTTGGTTGAAAAATAGCAAAAAGAAGTGATAATTCCAAAGGTTGTGGGTTGAGATGAGGAGTTGGTGTCTGAGCGGGTCGGAGTTCATGATAGGTCAAGTGGTAGAGCTGTGGTGTATTGAGCCGACGGTCGTGGGTTCGAATCCCGCTCGTGACGCTAGCTTTTTCATTTTTCCATTAATTGGAAAAACATCTTTGTATGAATGGAATGCATATTTCTCGAATTCAAATTTGTTTCGGTAGATTCTTGCATTTATGTGTAATAACGAATAATAAACGGACTTGATCAATACTGATCATTTCAGATCTGACCAAACAGCCGTACTTGAATATACGGTACGTGTAAGCTATGAAAATTTTTTTAGCTTGAAAGCTAACAAACACTATTCTCTATAAATGGCAGGGAGAATTTAAAAAAAATCTGCGAATTTTAGCATGCCAAAAATTGACTGTACAGTGACTAAGATTGGTAAATTTTGAACTAGGCAAAAATTGACGCAGAAGGCCTAAAACATTGATCATTAATGATCAAACGTGGACCAGTAATATATTTTCAAGAAAAACGTCTAGGTTCGAATTGTTCCAGAAATGCTTTTCCGTGCTTTTCATCCAGACGGTCTGAAACGAGAATATATTGATCAACACTGGTCATAATTGATCTGAAAAAAACACATTTTCTGATGAATGAGCATGTTCAAAATGTATTCACGAGAAATTTATTCAGTGTTGGTAAAACGTTCATATTTGAACTGGACTGGGAATTTTAATAATCTTTTCTATCCATTCCTAACATATTATCATTGATCAATATTGATCATCATTGTACTTAACAAAACATATGTTATACAGACGGGCAATAATTGTTTTACAACTATTTTCTACATGCAAACATGTATGACGATTCATGATGATCATTAATGATCAGATGGGGGCATCAAATTTCATGGAAGTTTCGCCTGTTCGTTATAGATTTAAAGCATCAGTCGAGAGGTTTTGTATTAATAAACAGTCTTCCCTCATGGATTTAACATGTTGATCAATTATAGAACAAGTGATCACTATTGATCATTTATGAGCTGAAAAGACTATTGTAACAATTTGGGAATTCGTAAATTATGCTCCTTCCTTGGAAAGATCAGAGATTAAGAATTATTTTATGTTAAGATTAATTAAGGTTCACAGTTGAGGTAAAAAAGTCAATGGCACGACCGGGATTCGAACCCACGATCTTCGGCTTGATACGCCGCTCCTGTACCACTTGAACTATCGCGACCTCGGACACTCGGACACCAACATTCCAACTTAACCAAACCTTTTGAATTTTCGATCCTTTTCTTTCACGATAGCTCAAATGGTACAGGAGCGGCGTATCAAGCCGAAGATCGTGGGTTCGAATCCCGGTCGTGCCATTGACTTTTTTATCACAACTGAAAACCTTAATTAATCTTAACATAAAATAATTCTTAATAACTAGTGAAATGATTTTATGCTTATGGAAAACATGATTTCATAAAGTAATTGTAGGAAAAATGACACTGATCATTACTGTAACTTTCCGCGCATGAAGGGTAGTAGTTTTTAAATATGAAATTGCGTCCGTTTGCCTTGAGATGAATGAAGGAAGATGATCATCACATGACATCAATGAGGAAACAGCAGGAGTGTTCCATGAGCGGAATTTTAAAAACAAGGGTGGTCTTAGGGTGAACGAACCAAGTAGATTTCGGTTATTACCGATTATGGGTCCGCCTATACTCGCCTTGTTACAATTTTTACTCTCGTATCGGTTTAAATTAACACTCCACCTGAACGGGACGTGCCCGTATATTATACATTAAAACCAAAACAGTGCTCTCGGAATAAATCTTCACCTAGTTTCTTCTTCATAAATATTCAATATCTTGATTTACGATCTCGATCGGGTAGGGGAATAATTCTGGATTGAAAATAAAATGAAAATAATATGGGTCATAGGAAAGTAAAAGCAGGTGTAAGTAAACAAGTGGGTGTCTTTAATACGTCCCTTCCGTGGGCGTATCGGGTGTGCTATTGATTTATTTTAATCTTAGTTTTTCATTCGGAACTGGAGGAGATACGGCCGTCGGAAACTGCATATCATATCCATTTTAACTTAATGGCTTTTACTGTGGCCGTTTGATGAAAACGATCCTTTGTTGATCATTGACCCCTGAAACATCGATCTCTGAAGTAGTTTCCAACGCAAAGTTATTTAAAACTTACAGGACTACAAGAACCAAACAGATTTACTTGGTACCACATAAATATAAATAATGCTAGGTTGTAAAAGTTGTTGCTGTACGTTTTTGCTTTTATTTTCTATTTTAAACTATGAAAGATTTAGTTTCTACTGTTCAGTAAAGAAATGTAGAATTCACGAAATGTGCCGTGCAACCTAACAAGCTCTTAACCAAAGCGGTGTATCGCTGCGTTACAAAACTGTCCATTAATTACAACTTGACTTAGAATTGAAATAATAATAATTAAATTCGAACACAACAATGATTATATTGGAGATCGTAGGGGTCTGGAGGGACGTAAGTTTTGGAAAACATTTTCTTTACCGTGCCAACGTTTCGACCTTTATTGAGATCATCTTCAGGGCTCAAAGTGTTTGTTTTCTCCAACAATCATTGCTGTTGTGATAAGGTTGAATGTGAAATGGGAAGTTGGTGTCCGAGTGGATCGAAGTCACGATAGCTCAAGTGCTCAAGGGGTAGAGCAGCGGCGTATTTAGCCGAAGGTCGTGGGTTCGAATCACGCTCATGGCACTACCTTTTTCATTTCAAAAACTGACATAAAAAGATTAATTAATTGAAAGAAGTAACTTGAACAATGTAATTATTTTTCCAGGGAATAATGATATACTGAGCCCATTACGAGCTATTGTATCCCTAGTTTTCTACCTAAAGCACATCGGTGAGTCCTATTTCATCAAGAAACTTGATTTAATAAGCCCGGCTTCAGTGGTTGAAGCTCTTCTATGGTCACATTATACATCCCAAAACATTTCCTTCTGCGGGCTAATGTAGGTCCGCAGTTTTTTAGTAAATTTGTTGGTGTCTCTTCTGCCTCCTCGTAGAATCTACATGTGCCATCTTATATTGTTCCAATTTTATACCCCCATTGGGTTATCTTCCCTAGCGTAGGCAAGCCCTACCATCTACTCCGGTACCTAGGGGTAACCAAAGATGGAGGCAAAATCCCGTACCTTCCCCATCCTTCCTTATCCTCTCCTTCCTCCTGTGCTTTGGCAGGGGGCTCCTGGGTTACTGAACCCGCACCCCTCAGGCAACGGGTGCATCAGTAGGGATCTCGTAAGATCTCCCGGGTGGGCCATCAGTCCCACCTTAAAAACAAAACTCTACCACGGGGGTAGGGCATCCAAGCGGCTCTGCCAAATGAGGTTGGACTCGTGGTGGTCGAAGTTTGCAAACAAATTGTGCCTTAGCTGGAGGGCACCGGCCAACCGGAGCTGGAGATAGAGTGCCTTCTCTACCTCTCCGGGGGTGGCGAAAGGCATGGCCATGCTGGAAACCACAAAATTGCCTTTTTCAAGGCACATGTATGGATGTGCTCTTTACAGGGCACTTCTGAACTTGGCTAGTATTGCACTACCTCGCTAGCCAAGGGATGTGACAAGTCCGTGCATGTAAAATCTTCCCCGAAGGGCCACTAGGCGTCTGAGAAGTCCCTTTGGGGATATGTCCGGACGAAAAAGATCCTCATGAATCTCAACACTCATGAGTACAGATGGGAACATCTATTTCAATTTTCTTTAGGTGTCCATTTAACCTCCAGTCTCCTGTTAGGATTCGCAGTCTGTTCCTACTGCCTTTCACACATTCTGCGATTTTTTTCTTGCCAAAAGATTGGTTAGAAGATTCTTGGATTGTCTATATCCAATGAGGTTATTCCATTGTTCTTTCATTTTCTTTTTGTCTTCTGTCCGAGATATTCGTTCATAGTGTGGATTCTATTGCCACAGAAGAGAACTTGATCAATAGATCACTAAATATAATCCAACTAATAAATACCGTAAGGAGAATAGTAAGGAAATTTACCTAAATTATGAATGTTTTTTTAAGTATGAAGATCTTTAATAAATCTTTAAAATCTTTTCTTTCCATTTTAATTATCTTTACCTATTTTTATCTATATTTAATCTATAGTCTAGATATCAGAAGGTTTAAATTATTTTTCCTATTACTACGTGATTCGAACGTTCGGGTATTTCCGAGCTGTTTAATTCCTGAAGGTAAAAATGTAGGCTGTGTTTATATAATGTTTTATTAACACTTGGCAGGCTTAAGGAATCGGAAAGACCGCTAAAGGGGTTTCTTAAAAGAGTTGAGATAGAAAGGGGGACATGTGTAGCGTATTTACGTCAGAGGATATCATCTGTGTCTTGTAATGAACACCGCATAGCTTCCCTTTCATGCTCGCTCACACGCCACGGTCATAAGTAATATGGGATTTTTCCTCCCTTCGTCTGTCCCATTCCAGAGAATATTATTACGTCCGTGTATCATGCGGCCACGCTTATGCGAGAAAGCTCGGGAAAAGCATGGCACGGTATCGTGTTTTTTTTTTTTCGACCGTCATTTTGGTTTGCCATTGCTGGTTCGGTCTGTCAGACGCGTATCTGACGTTTTTTTTTGTGAAGGGTCAGGGTTGTAAGCAGGGGAAGGCAAACCACCAATGAAGAGCATCCCGCAGACCGCAAGGAGAAATCTCGCAATGTAAATTTTCAAATGAAAAAAAAAATCCTCGTGTAAGTTTGTCAAAGACTGAAAACCATTTATTTAAAAGGCCCATGGGACATCGGCTGGACAAATTGATTCCTTGAAGACGAGGTTTTCTGTTTCAGTAGCCTGCCCTTCATCAGCTGACAGTCTCGTGATTCTGTGTGCGATAAGTGGTTTTAAAGCCGGCCCCGTCCTCCTCAAAATAATCTGTAGATCGTTTTTTTAAATTTTTTATTAACCGTCTTCCCTGTGACTAAAGGGTGAGCTTCTTCCTAGTTTTTTTCCCCTCTTCTACCCGGCAAGTATAATGGGATTATGAAGAAGCCCATTCACGCCCCCGGAGAAGCTGTTGACCCCGGCCTTTTTCGTTTTGCTAAAAAGTCATTATGATCATGTACAAAGATGAGATTTTTTCACCCAGTCGGAGCCATCAGCCGCTCACAATGAAGACTTCTTTACATCACTTTCAAGGTTCGACGTAAAATTTGTAATGAAAAGCAGTTACCCGATCGCGTGGGAGATACACAAACCATGCCAACGTCGAACGAGTTAATAATGAAAGAGGCTGAGAACACCTATTTAAACATGCTGGATGTTGGTTTTATAGAGTGTTCGATAATTTTATAGCAGAGGTCTAATGTATAATTTGTGACTATGCAAAACAGCGGTGGCTAGGGTGAATAATAGATAAAATTTTATAACTCGCCCAGATTCCGTTAACAAAATGTAAACAAAATCCATTATATTTCGTGGACCGATTGACCAAACTTCTTTCAATTAATTAATCTTTATGTAAGGTACTCAAATCCCCCAGTGCCCCATAGACCAATAAGCTTCCTTCCTACTTTATCCTAAATCTTTGAACTTAAAGACTCCTCCTTAAAAGACTAGTTCCTATATTCGACTCAGAAAACCTAATTCCGAACCATCAATTTGGTTTGGCAGTGCTTAAGAGTAGTCGACACGATATCCTCGGCTCTAGAAAACAAACAATACTGCTCAGCCGTATTTCTGGACGTTACGGAAGCAATTGACCCCAGCCACCTCTATAAGTTAAAATGTATCCTCCCTCATTCCTACTACCTTATCGTGAAATCCTTCCTTTCAGATCGATGGTTTAAAGTATCAATATCACACCAATCAAACCTGGCGTTCCACGAGGAAGTATCCTAGGCCCAAACCTCTACACCATTTACACTGCTGATATACCGACACACACAAATCACAACCGACACTCCAATCCTATCCTAGCAACAGAAGCAGTCCAACTACACCTGAACCTTACCGTCTGGTGCAATCTGTGGCGGACTTGGTTGACCGAGCAAAAAGCCGACAAATTCCGTATACGCTCAAACGTCAAACTGGGCCATCAATGCATGTTAACAACAAGATAAGACCACCATTGAACCAAGTCCGCTACCTTGGGCTTTACTTAGATAGTAGACTTACTTGGAACGGCAATAACAAAAGATATGAACTACTCAGAAACCTTCTTGGACCAAAATCAAAACTGAACATACATAACTAACCTCTTACAAAACACTCATCAGACCTATTTGGTCCTAAGGAGTCGAGCTGTGAGGCTCGCGAAAATTATCCAAGTTTTAGTCCTTTCAATCTAAAGTTCTCCGCCGTATCCTCAATGCTCCCTTCTGTCACAAATCAAACGATCTACAGAGATCTTAAAATCACCCCCTCCCCCCGTGAAAGATCTTATCCAAATACGCTTCTTCACTTTTCACTGTAAAATCTCCCTCCACCACTAGCCCTAACTCTTTCCTCAACATCTCTCCCTTACAATCCTCCACGCCGTTTAAAACGACGATGGCCTCGTGACCTGCCATCAAACCCATCGAATTAACTTTAACTCCCCCTTCCCCAAATTAAATAAAAGATGTAAGGTAGTGATCGAATGAAAGCTAGATTGACATGGGAAGTTGGTGTCCAAGCGGATCGAAGTCACGATAGCTCAAGAGGTAGAGCAGCGGCGTAAGGTCGTGGGTTCGAATCCCCCTGGTGACACTAACTTTTTCGTTTCAACCAATACCTTACATAAAGATTAATTAATTTTTCCTCTAAGAAGAATATACATGAAATAAATAAAGGAAGTTTCTCCTGGATAAAACGAAATTAAAATATTGGCACAATGTATACACGTAAGGCAAACCATAAGAAAAAAATAACAAGAATATTAAACGAAATGTGTAGTGTTTGGTGACCGTCAGTTAGTGATAATTTGGAGATGTTCAGGTGGGAACACCTTTTCTTTATTGGGGTCAACGTTTCGACCTTTATTGAGATCATCTTCAGGGCTCTGTTTGTTTTCCGTGTAGATGTGTAAGTAAAAGAAGTATAACTTTACTAACGGGGGGTCATGGCCGCCCGAAGGTAATGGGTTCGAATCCCGCTGATGACCCTAACTTTTTCGTTTCAGCCAATGCCTTACATAAAGATGAATTAATTGGAACCAAACGGAAGAATGTAATAATAATTCAATTTTATTCTTTAGAAACATCACACTAATGGGTGATGATCTTTCGAGTTGCCAAAACTTATCTATTTTTACAGGACTCTCGGAACGACGAGAAACCCATAGCAGATAATAAGATCATTTTCCAAGCATGACTGTGAAATATTTTTTTTTTGTTAATGTTAACGACCTAGGCTCAGCATGATTTCAGCGTAAAATAGTTAACAGTCTATAATTATTACGGCTAAAAGGGTACCAATTACGATAGGGCAACTTTCCAAATTTACCTTACCAGTCGAGAACCTTTAATGAGTAATTCAATAATCTTGTTTATTTTCGATCCCTTTCAAAACGGGCTTACTTTGCGATTTTGAAAGGCAATTTGGTTTCATGGGCGTCTAGGGTTGAAATAACATTTCCCTTTTTACCCGTCGGGCTCTTCCAATGACCCAGAAACGCTCAGTTTCGTAAATTCGCCTTTTTAGCTCCGGCAGGCTTTTCTGGGCACGCCTTGGCATTGTCGGGTCTGATTGACGGGAAATTAACCCCCAGGAAGGGCCGTCCGTCAATAATTGCGTCCTGGGGGCAGGCCTTGTTTCCCCCGTGACTCCGTCAAACCCAGGCAGGGACCCTTTGAAATTCACGCTACGTTTACCTGAATGGAAAAACCGTCGCAGGTTTCCAAATGGAAATCCTTTCAATCGCGCAGGTTTTTCCACGCAGACACAATATTTGCCATTCTCTCAGTAATACATATATTTTTTTTTAAATATGACGAAATATCTTATTTTCGCCCTATCGACAGATAATCTAATCAGAAATCGAAAAAATAATACTTTTTTTATATTATTCCAATTGTAAAACAGTAGCAATTATTAATAATTTCTCCCTCTGGGTTCGTTCCGTGTGGGAATCGTTGCGAGAACTTCCTCTATACATATGATTAAAACATTTCCGTTCGCCTGACGGATGAAAATCCGGTTCGGCCCTTAATTGTATTCGCACGCTTTAAAAAAAAATTCAATTTTATTGTATAGTTACAAAGTATGCGTTGATCAAACAGTACAGTTATATACAAATCTGTCAGACCAGGAGGCAGTGAGGAGAGAAACCAACCGGAACCTGAACTCTTTTTCATTTCAATTGGTAGATTTAAGATAGAAGGTCACGAGGCCATCGACGTTTTAAACGGCGCGGAGGACTGTAAGGATAAGAACTTGAGAAAAGAGAGTGAGTTAGGGGTGGAGGGACAGTTTACAGTCCAAAATTATGGAAGCGTGTTCGGATAAGACGTTTTACGAATGGGATTTTAACATCTTTACGGATCCTTTGAATGGTGATGCAAAAGGGAGCATTGAGGATATAGCGAAGAACTTTAGCTTGAAAAGATCCCTTGGACGTTGGATGATTTGCCCACTGCTTGACTTCGTAAGTCTAACAGGGCTGATGAGTGTTTTGTAAGCGGTTAGTAATGTATGTTCAGTTTTGATTTTGGTCCAAGAAGGTTTCTGAGTAGTTCATACCTTTTGTTATTCCAAGTAAGTCTACTATCTAAGTAAAGCCCAAGGTAGCGGACTTGGTTCAATGGTGGTCTTATCTTGTTGTTAATATGCACTGATGATGATTTATTAAGTTATTAAGTATTAGTAGTAGGTTATTATTAAGTCAGCTTAGTGTTGATTGGTCTTAGTAGTTGTTTAGCTAGTCCATATCTTTTGTTAAGTTCTTCTTTTCATCTTGTAAGTCTGCTATCTAAGTGAAGCCCAAGGTGGGGACTTGGTTCGATGGTGGTAACTGTTGGACAGGTTTGATGTTTGAGCGTGAACGTTGACTTTTTGCTCGTTCAACCTGAAGTCGGTAATGAGGTTCACCTGTTGGATTTTTTCTGTGGCTAGGGTACGATTGGATAATATGGAGTGTGTTGATACGATCGCAGTGTCGTCCGAGAAGGCGTGAGTCGTGTATTTGACGTGAGATCAGCAATGTAGATGGTGTAGAGCATTGGACCTAGGATACTTCCTTGAGGAACGCCCGATTTGATTGGCGTCACCGGTGAATAATCGGTACAGATTCTCATTTTAAACGATCGATCTGAGGGACTTTTGGAGAAGATAGGTCATCTGAGGAGGATACGTTTTAAGTCTTAAAGGATGCCGGGTTGCCACGGTCCTTAACGTCCAGAAATACGAACGAGTATTATGTTTCTTTTCTAAAGCCGTGGATGTGTGGCATTCGCACGATTGTAAATATATTTAAAAAGAGAGACAAATGAATTCTCCTGTTATCGTCCATTTTTTGGGAAATGGAATACGTTTCGAATCGAATATTTTGAAAAACCCGTAATTTTTAAAATTCAATATTTTAAGATTTAATAGTCGTACAAATACCATCGGATCTCTATTGTGACGTGCTTTTCCGTTACGTAATCATTATGAATTGTACGAGTACACATAAATTGCAAAACTTTTATGTTTAAAGTTTATTTGAAGATCGTGAGTGAGATGCGGTCTGGTGTGTGTAGGTTTAAATTTTTTTTTTTTAATCGTGCATCGTTTCGATCTTTATTAAGATCATCATCAGGGCTCAAAGTGTTTGTTTTTTGTGTAGATGTGACATTATTGTGTTGAGATTGCCCTCTTAACCCGACACACAATAATGACACTTCTACACAGAAAACAAACACTTTGATCCCTGATGATGATCTCAATAAAGATTGAAACGTATGCACGTTGAAGAAAATGTTTTTCTAGGCTTATGTCGCACCCGACCGCATCTCACGATCTCCAAATAATCATTAATTAACGGTCACTAAAACACATTTATCAATTTTTTATTATCATTGCTTAAATTTCGGAGTTCCAGATACAGTAGCGTTAGAGGAAATTACATCACATGCCCAGAACGTTCGTTGGCAGTTTTTGGAGGTAATAAACCGAAATTATCTCCGAAAATGTAATGCAATGTGCGTGATGGACCTTTTACGATCCCTTTTATATCACTCACTTCGTCGGGTGAGAATATTTCTCCATTTTTTTTCTCTTCCCAACGGGTCTGAATAAGAATAGGCTGAATCGGACAAACAAGAGTCAAAGGGCCAAGGGGAGAGGCACTAACGAAAAGTCAACAAACTACTGAGGCCATTACGCCATACTGTTGTTGGGTCTACGAGGCAGGACAAAATTGACAAGTTGATCGGTTAACGTTGCGCAGGCGAAAATATAAGAACTCAAGGAGTTTTAGTTTTAAATTGCTCGTTTAAAAAAAAAATAGCCCTTTTGGAAATGCAATAACTTTGAAGAAAGATTTGCCAGTAAGGTTAGATAAAAATGATTGATCTGTTTCGTCGAGGCGCGTTTAGTCCGGAAAGTGGTCGTATTGATGAGCTTCCATCTAAAGCCCGTTTCGTAAATTAATGGAATCAACAAATTCCCCGGGAACTGAAGAGCCTATTTTATGTTAGGGGAGGTTAATAACATTTAAGAGATTGATGGGATTTGCCACCCTCTTCTATTTAACGCGAAACCGTTCGTTTTAAATATAACTTGACATATTTTACAGCTTAATTAAGAAAGTTTGGCCAATTGGCTTTTACGAGAAAACCAAATTTTAAGAAGAAAAAACAAGAGTTCAAAACCCCTTGGTACTTCCCTCAATTTCAACCCCTTTGATTATGACCGAACATCCACTTTTTTTTTTTACGAAAGTTTTCCTTCGAAGTTTTACATAGCGGACGAATTTCGGGAAAATATTTTCCGATTTCCTCACCGTTGTGTGTATTGTTACCGACCCTGTGACGGGCACACAGGACGGCTCACAAAAGGTGCACCTGTTTCGATTCTTTTCAAACCATTGTGCAGCCGTGACCGTCGTTCGGAATGGTGGGAGCCCTTCTCCACGGTCATCACGCCTACGACTTACAAACCGGGGGGGGGGTCTTAATAAATAAAAACGTTCTCGTATGTTTATATTTGGGTGCGTGTCAAAAACAGTTAACATAATTTCCCTCCCTACAACCCATGTTTGGGGTAACACTGGAGGCAACACTGATTCGGGGAAATGTCGTTGAGAATTTTATTCCGTTCAGGTTCATAGTTCGTTCAAAATGTTTTAGGGCTGTAAATTAAACTAATATAAATTTGTTTATGTTCAGGTTACAAACGCAGCATTTCATGCTATTATAATATGTAATTTTTGCATAGTCAATAGATATTATTTAGCGCAAGATCTGTACAGACATTTAAACTTACACTATATTCATACTAGATATTATTAAAATGTACATTTTACTGTTACAATATTTGGGAAAATTTATTTTGATCTTGATTTTTTTTTCAACGACAAAATTCAGCGGTTGAATGGAAATTTAGGACAAAATGTTCTCATAAAAAAAAGCCAAGAAAAAACCCTTAATATTAACACACACAACTATAAAATATTAGAGTAATAAATATTTAAATTCAAAATTTAACAAATCCCTCTTTTATTATCTCGGCAGGTGTCGCACAAGGGAGGATTCTGTGACGTCTACTTCAAACAATATACCCTCGTACCATACAGAAAGGATTATCGTCAAAGTCGATGGGTGTTACGGACGAGGTATCACTTTACAATCCCCCCCCCCCCAATTATTCTCAAATTAATTTTCAAGACCTAGGCCTGGTTTCGAACCCAGAACTATTATTGATCATTCTTCTTCTCCCAATGGCAACCCTTTTGATGACGATTCAACAACACTCCATAAAAAATAACCCGGCCAAATTTTCAGAAACGTACAAATTCAAGGATCAGGTTTAAAATACTTCAACATTCGGACGTAACGTACAAACCGGGGATTTTATTCTGACGCGAAACCACTCCATTCTACCTCCGGGCATTTTATTCTGACGCCGAAATCTCTTCATTATACTTCCATACTCGTAAGAATTTCTGTTTGTACAGACTTCCTCCTCTGGTGCGTGTCGAAAGAAAGATTCGAAACGTCGCTCCGTTGCACAGCCTTGAGTCCAAAAGCCGACATGAGAGTCGGATGCCCTCCGGGTTCCCGTTCCCTTATAATCCCGATGACCATCCCTATAATTTCAAATAATGCCGGACCTAGGCGTATTTCTTTTTTACCACTCTTTTGCCTATCCACTCGTGTCTATGATCAATCCTAAAAACCCAGTCGGACAACGAAGAAAACAAAACAAAATCCAAATTGAATGTAAAATCCAAAAACAATCCAAAATCCAAAATCCAAAAACACTAGTTGTAGCAAAAAAAAAAAAAAAAAAAAAAAAAAAAACATTAACACAGAAAACTATAAAACATTGTAATAACAAATATTTAAAATTAATGGCTCTTCTTTTACAAATGTTTACACAGATTTTGAACTGTTTGGAGATAAGATTAGTCCTGCTGAATTTAGATATCTGGCTGTTTTTCTTCTGCCTGTTGAAGTCTATAATTACGCGAATCAAATAAAAATTTAAAAAAATAATAAATTCGTTTATTCAATTTTCTAGAGGTTATATATGTCACGTGAAACGTAAATGACTTAGCAAGTGTACGCACGTCTAAAATCAACAACGAAAAGGTATAAATTACTTCTTTTTATGTAAGGTATTACTCGAGATAAAAAAAAATCAGTGTCACGAGCGGGATTCGAACCCGTGACCTTCCGCTCAACACGCCGCTGCTGTAAACACTTGAGCTATGGTGACTTCGATTCACTCTGACGCCAACTCATCTCAACTACCTTTCGAAAGTACGGTGGCTAGTGACCGTTAATCAACAATTATTTAGAAATCGTGAGATTCGGTCTGGTGTGATGTAGGTTTCAAAAGAACAATTTCTTTATCATGCCAACGTTTCGAACTTTATTGGGACCATCTTCAGGGCCTGGGATTTACAAACGTGGTTTATATTGAATTTGTTAGATATAAACAACGTTTGTAAATCCCAGGCCCTGAAGATGATCTAAATAAAGATCGAAACGTTGACACGATAAAGAAAATGTTGAGCTATCGTGACGTTCAAATGGTTAGAGCACCTAGTACTACCAACTATTTCATTTCAACCAATACCTTACACAAAATTTGGAGATCGTGAGATGCTGTCTGATGTGAGCGTAGATGCCAGGAAAACATTTTCTTTATCGTGCCAACGTTTCGATCTTTATTGAGATCATCTTCAGGCCCACTACCCAGAGAGTATTCTCAACACTAAAACAACACTGTTCCCTGAAGATGATCTCATTAAAGGTCGAAACGTGGCACGATAAAGAAAATGTTTTTCTAAAACCTACGTCACACCAGATCTCCAGAAATTCATTAACTAACGGTCACTGAATACCATACGTTTCCGATTAAATTGTTTTACTCCTCATATATATCCGGTAAACCCAGAAAATAACAATTATAATGATTGCAAGTGTTAAAAAACAACGGAGGGTGGCCACAGTGTAAATATAAAAATATTTTTGTAGCATTTATTCTATCGGGTCAGACCATAGTTCTTTCTATACCACCGACACAATGAATATCGCGCTTAATGTGACTTCCGGCGAGATATGACCCGGGTGAATTGCCTAATTGGTCAAATTTCCATCGTGGTCGCAAAATTTTAACTTTCGCACAGTTTTATATTGATTGAATAATAGAAATCGTTTTGGCAAGATGATGTTATTTTTCCATGACTTTAAACGAGCATTGTCATAAGAGATTTGAAGGGCAATTTAAGACCGAGCCAGTCCTGGTTGATTGCTTCAATTGAAGGAGCTGTTAGTCATCATCGCCACTGGTCTTGCTCGTAAGGGGTTAAAAATTCAAATACGACAGGATGTCTTCAAAGGGTCGTTGGACTTTTATGATAGAAATTTGTTTATTTTTCCTATTTAAAAGCAAAAGATATCCATGCTGATTTGTTCTGAGATAATTTTTCGGTTTAAAGGATGACCGACAATAATATTTATATGACTTGGATTTTGGCTGTTTTGAATCAAATCAAATCGGTCGGTTTGACTAATTGCGAAGGAAATTACCAATTCAGACAAAGACATAAAAAGCCTGAACGTGCTTTTAAAAAGACTTGTTCAATTAGTGTTGTCAACTTGTTGTAAGGATTTAAGTACAAGGTGATAAAATTAGCCGAATCTGCTCTGATTGCAGGAATGCTACCAGACTGCGGGAAAAGCGGCAGAGCTTACAGGCCCATATCGAGCGTGCGACGCCGTTACGGACCACGGTCATTGTTCGGACCAGTTTCTTGGGGTGAACAGGAAGTCGTCCGACCTTTACCTTCGGCACCTGTCTTTCACCTGTAAGTCACCAAAAGGAATCATTCAAAGGCAGAAATTGCCTTTCCTTAGCGGTTTTCCATTGTTGGTGATATTCTTGCTGTGTTCATTTACAAGTTTACCCATCCTGAATTGTATATTTATTAAAAAAAAAATTATTTCGTCCTAATCAAAGAAATTTATTGTTGTATACACATAAATTTACGAAAACAAAGGCTTGTTTTAAAGTTTGGACTTCATGAATGGTCTATAGTTTTATTAATAAAGATGAACGATAAGGAGTAATGATGAATAATTTGACGCTGTTTTTGATAAATTGAAAGCCTACTTCCTTGTCCATATTTCGTAGGATTTTAATTTTGTAACAAGCAAAATTGACCGATTTAGTTAATTTCGGTTTTTAGTTGAGATGAAAAAAAGTTAATGGCACGAGAGGGATTCGAACCCACGACCTTCGGCTAGATACACCGCTGCTCTACCACCTGAGTGACTTCGATCCTCTCGGACATCAACTCCCCATCAGTCACGATAGCTCAGGTGGTAGAGCAGCGGCGTATCTAGCCGAAGGTCGTGTGTTCGAATCCCTCTCGTGCCATTAACTTTTTTTCATCTCAACTAAAAACCGAAATTAATTGTGATATCTTAATTGGTCGAACGGACCACGAAAACAGTGAATTGATGTAGTTAATGTTAATTGTTACATTGATCTGAAATTGGGTCGGCCCGGTGTTGCCGTTTTGGTCTTGATTTTAAAATTTTATATTTATGATCAAACAAAATCGTCTGACACCTTTTATCTTTAATCCGTGATAGTTGGACCCGCTAGGTCTCGTAGATTTTCAACAAATTTTCAACAAGGCTAAGGAATATACACAGATTCCCTTAGTTTTATATAGTTTTTTAATTCCATTATATTACGTAGTCCGATTGACCAAATAACTTCTTTCAATTAGTTAAGGTTTTTAATTGAGTTCAAAAGGTCAGTGTCACGAGCGAGATTCGAACCCAGGACCTTCCGCTCAACACGCCGCTGTTCTAATCACTTGAGATATTCAATTCGATTCATTCGGACATCAACTCAACACAACCTTTAACAAATTATTCAGAAATCGTGAGATGCGGTTTGGTGTATGTAGGTATCGGAAAAACATTTTCTTTATCGAGTCACGTTTCGATCTTAATTGAGATCATCTTCAGAGCCTGGGATTTACAAACATTGTTTATATTTAAACACTTTTTTCCACATCCTACATTTGTTAAATGTTAAAGATCGAAATGGCACGATAAAGAAAATGTTTTTTTCTGAAATCTACATCACACCGGACCGCACCTCACGATTTCCGAACCTTCCGAATTTTCCCTCCTTTTCGCCGACATTTGAAAAAGGATAAAAAGGGGAGGAAATTCGAAAGGTAGGTCGTGATAATGAGTTGGTGTCCCATTGGATCGATGTCACGAGAGTTCAAGTGGTTAGAGCAGCGGCACATTGAGCCGAAGGTCGTGAGTTCGAATCCCGCTCGTGACCCTAACTTTTTCATTTCAGACCTTACATAAAAGATTAATTAGCAGTTTTTAAAAATTATACTTTTGTGGCCTTTGTATAGATTACAATGGTACAGAGGATTGTTTTATTATTAACTGTGAGAAGAGTAACAGTTCTGATCTTATTAATTAGTCGATGTAATTGAAATAAAGCTCTATTTAATCCGAACGGGGTCGAAGAATTTCCTTTGGCTTTTTTCCCCTCCGGCGGTGAAATAAACAGCTACAATCTACATGCCCGGTGGACGTGTGGACAATAAGGTTGTAATCCGAATTTCCTAACGGTGGTCAGGGTCTCATGCATAGCTCCGGTGAAAATTGACGGACAGATCACGTCCGCCGACATACATCCTGGGGAGGTGTGACACGATTCGACGCCGATCCGACAAGGATGATTTACACCGAGGGGATTTCACCAATTTGCCCTGAGATTTGGCTAGTTTTTAACAAGGAGCCGACAAAATCTGAAAGGAAGAAGAACAAATGAAACTCGGATACCTGTCCTACCCCTAGCAGGCAGGTAGGCAAACATAAATCACTCCCATTTGTTAACTCAATCCTTAAGAATCTTTTCAAAGGGATATTTTCTAATTTGCCGTATCAAATAGGACACCGTAGAAACAAACAAGCTACCAGAATTTTTTTTATCTTAACGCTTTGGTACAAATATGTAATAATTGAGTAGATAGATAGTACAATTTAATCTCAGCGGCGATTTTGATCAAGGGTTACAACCGAACAATTACTAATTAATTTAATGAGGCAGCCACTTTAGATTTATTAATAAATTTTGTTTTTTGTTTTTTCACGCCAAAAAGATTTGACGAGAACTTCGTTTAGATCGACAAAACTAAGTGGTTTGAAACAAGTAGGTTTTATCGGTTTTTCGATCATGGTCCGCACAATTTCGCTGTTTCGATCTAATTTGTCTAATTAAACCTCACAACACAATTAAAATGTAAAGATTTTCTTTAAGTTCGTCGTAGATAAACAATACAAGGAACTTTCATTTAATTATACACAGTAGCGTGTTGGTTCAAATGAAAAAGTGTGTAACGAGCGGGATTCGAACCCACGACTTTCGACTCGACATATTTCACTCGTACTTTTGTAGACGGTCAAATTGGTGGTATATTTGACGAAATTACTTCTTTCAATTAATTAACATTTTTATGTAAGTTTATTTTAAATAAAAAAGTGAGTGTAACGAGCGGGATTCGAACCCACGACCTTCGGCTCCACATATTTCACTCGTACTTTTGTAAACGGTCAAATTGGAGGAAACATTATATTTGGTGGTATATTTGACGAAATTACTTCTTTCAATTAATTAACATTTTTATGTAGTTTATTTTAAATAAAAAAGTGAGTGTAACGAGCGGGATTCGGACCCACGACCTTCGGCTCAATACGCCGCTGCTCTAACCACCTCCTCTTGAGCTCTCGTGACTTTAGTCGGCGGCGTATCTAGCCAAAAGTCTTGGGTTCGTATCCCGCTCGTGACACTCACTTTTTCATTAAGAAAACATAAAAAACTGTTTAATTTGACAGTTCATGTTATATTATTGCAATACGGCGGCCGTGGAATTTTGAGAAACTACTTTTTGGTGGATGTATATTTTTTTAAAGGAAAATTTTGTATTATTGTGATTATTAGCGACCGTTAATCGATAATTATTCCGAAATCGTGTGATGTAGGTTTCAGAAAAACATTTACTTTGTCACGCCAACGTTTCGACCTTTATTGATATCATCTTCAGGGATTTACAAACATTGTTTATATTTAACGAACATTACATTTAACATCAACTGTATTTGTTAAATGTAAACAATACTTATAAACCCCAGGCCCTGAAGATGTTCTCATTGAAGATCGAAACGTTGGTACGACAAGAAAAATGTTTTTCTGAAATTTATAAACACCAGACCGCAGACCGCGATTTCGTAATAATTTTGTATTATCCAGATCCTTAGCTGATTTTCATTTTTTCACTACAAATCCCAGCACGACAGCACCACTTTAAAACTTTATATTATATTATATAATTATATTATTTACAAACCATGTCATTGGGGGAAAACATGATTTTTTTTCTTTGGCTATTCTGTCAACAAAATGATTTCATTCCATGCGCGACACAGTTTAAAACAAACCTGAGCTGATTTGAAATTTTAGAATAAATTTCTAATATTCTGTTTTACATTACGTTTATTTATATTTCCATTTCATTTCTTTTTAAGTACTGAATCCAGAAACTGCACGATGTCGTTCTGTTTGATCTCATTTCAGGCTGGATTTGTTCACTCCCGAAAATCCTACTTTTATAAGATACTATTGGAAATGTTCATAGCCCTACTTGTTGATTTAATTTTGGTACGATCCTTTACCGAATTGCAATCGAAATTTATATTTTTATTTAACTGAGGAGCTCTAATGTTGATTTTCTGGACTGTTAATTTCAAATCCATTTATTATCTTATTATTTATTGGCTTGTTTAAACAGTATTATCAACACTCTCGCTACAAATCGTTGTAATTTTTTATTTAAACCTAATTACATCGTGTTTAAAAATAATTTACGCAATTACCTAATCCCTCAACGCGGAAGTGACAAAGGCTTTTGACAAATTATGTGAACGTTTTTCTTACAATCTTACAATTAATTAAGGTTTTTAGTTGAAATAAAAAAGTCAATGGCACGAGCGGGATTCGAACCCATGATCTTCGGCTTGATACGAAGCTGCTCTACCGCTTGAGCTATCGTGATACCAACTTCCCATCTTAACCTGCCGTTCGAATTTTCCTGCTAACCACTACTACTTATTTCAGCACCTTTTTTACACCTTCATTAAAATATCTTCGATTTAAGAAAAACTTATTAAATACACTAATTTCCCCTCAGATTTTTAGTTAAGAAAATTCGCTAAGCTACGAACAGACCCACTCACAAATACCAAGCATGTTTCTATTTAAAAGCCAATAAAAAACATTTAATTATGAAATATAATTAAAACGGAAGAGTACAATATAAAAGTAAATATTCACGATATACGAATTAAATGAATTGTAATTCATGCGGGAAAAAATTCCACCCAATGGATTGTTATTCATTTTCTCGATAAAAAAAATTCTGCCATTAATTCATTGTTTTTATTAATAAATATTTGTTTATACCATGTTTTAAACTGAGGATATCAATTAGAGGTAAAGACACTTGATACTTCACAAGAAACTTCCATTCGAACATGAAAATTTAAAAATTTAAAAAGGTAGGGTTGACGAGGGAAGTTAGTGTCCGAGTGTATCGAAGTTACGGTAGTTCAGGCTAGAGCAGCGGCGTATTGAGCTGAAGGTCGTGGGTTCGAACCCCGCTCTTGACACTAGCTTTTTTATTTCAACCAAAACCTTACATAAAAGTTTAATAAAATAAAATAAGTTATTCCGTCAATCCGATCTCGAAACATAATGGATTTAGTAGTAGAACTGTTGATAACTTTTAAACAAGCAAATAAATAACAAAATCTGTTCATCAATAGAAACCTAAAGGGAAAAAAAGGAAAATTTAATTTGATGTTATATTGCCGTTCATTTGGAAGCTGTGACGCCTAGAGAAACCTCATTGATTTTGAGTTTTTTTAAAAATTTATACAGCACAATTTGAACATATCAGATACTGTCCCTTAGATGATTTTCATATCTCGTCACTAAATCTCCACACAACTGCTTAAATTAATAATTTTACGTTTGAAAGGCTTTACTATCGATTTTTAAGCTACGGAATACGATAGTGAACTAGATGACTTTTCATTTCTGAACAGTATAATGTCACACTTTTTGCCTCATAATATAATTTTTATTATATTAAATAAACCACCATGAAAATCACCCATGGAGCAGTATCAGCAGGAGGATGTAAATTTTTAAAAAGAAAATTGGATATTATTATACAGCATTTTATTTTTATTTTAAAAGAAGACAGTATGCACCCGAATTGCCCCAATTTTTTTTTTCATTTAAGCTTGTGAAGTTTAGAAAGAAGAAATATACTGAGGATTCGTTCTAGTTGTCAAATTAGGTACATAAGGAAAATTTGATTTGTCGTTCTTTGTTTAATCGAAAAGGTTGTGGTGTTGTGTTGTATTAATGTATTTACTATTAGAGTCTGATGTAAATTGACCGTAATGTGTTGATAATTTGAGGGTAGTTTGATGTATAGCGTGCAAGAAAATTTTCCTTGACTTTTTTTTTGTACCTGAATAGCAGAACAGCTTTTGGTCCTGGACCTCCTAGTGGCCAACTCCCACCATGGGACGTCCGGCCGGAGCCTGAAGCAGACGGTAGACTCTTCGGAGAGTGGCTCGAGCGCGGCCCTGCCGAGGGGGCGGCACGAGCGTGCGTTGCGAACTGTTGCGAAGCCGTCGTGTACGGCCATTACTGGCACGAGTCTGCCGGCCGACTGACGACTGGAGACTCCAGTGGAGAGCGGTCGCTCACGAGCGGCAACTTGGCACGAACTCGGCCGAAGAAGGGCGGAGAAACACGAGCCGGCCGTTCGCTCGGGCTGATTTGACGTTTGACGGAAATTTTTTTTATAGAACGGAGAAAGGATGGGAATCGAACTATCACAAGGATGAAATCCCTTGGCGATTATCATGAAATAATCTGTTGTCGAGCATGACATCAAACAGAAACGTCAAAACTGTATACGTAACTATGATCAATGGCCTACAAATCGGCCCCGTAAAGTACAAATAACGATATGCTAACAGAAAAACAACTGTTGTACATTATTATTCTGTTGGGTTGCGCTTCCGAATAGTGTGCCTTGTACGAGAACGAACGAAGAAACGGAAAAATAGGCCAAGGAAAGTTTGATGAGGACACCTATCGTATTTACCAAACTGTCAAAAACGCGAATCATTAGACAATCTATATTATACAATGTAGCTCAGGACAAAAGTAAGTAACGGCAATCTTAGAAACTGCACAACTACAAAACCACTAAATCCAGTACATGCTAGGAATAGAATTGTACCACTGACTGGACACTGCGGACTCCAGACGCATCATGTCCTCTACTGGTGCGAAGGCCTACGTAGACTGTAATCCTGGGAGAGAAAAGCCAGAGCCTGAAGGAGCCATTTGAAGTCTGGTAAAAAGCCTTAACGAGAAGCTCTAGATAAAAAAATATGTACAATAGACCAATACTGGTCGCGGTGCGCAGATGGTAGATAGGTCCCATACAATCTAATCCGAATAGAAAATCGATAATTTAATTAAATGTTGCCGAAAACTGATGTCCGTGAAAAGCTACAAGTAGCGAGAGTACACGGACCCAAAAGTATAGCATTCGTAGGTGAAAAACTCGCATGAAGTCTGTGAGTTCGTGTAAACTGTGTACTAGTTCTAATAAAATTCAATATTGGCAAACTGCTATGGGTTAGAGCACCATATAATAAAATCCTCCGATTGTTTCCATCTATTGTAATTACTTAATGTTCTGAGGTGTTTGTCTTGAATTATTATTCACTTTAACCTGGACGGAAATTGCTATGGGAAGACCAAACAGCGAGAGAACACAGACTCGAAACACTACAACATTTATATTAATTAAATTTATGCTGACTTCAAATGCACGTGCTGTTAGCAGTTGATAAAAACGATGCCCCCTCCCCATATATCGAGGAGGTATAAACAAGGATAGTACGCGGAGCCAAAAACTGCAGCACATATAAGAAGAAAAATGGCATTTATTCATACCCATTTCTTCTGAAGAGTTGAGATTCGTGTGGTCTTCAAAGCGAGAGTATGCGTAAGATTACAATAAGCATTAAAAATAATTGCATGTTTTGTTGATTACATTTGTCATGATGAATTGAAACCTTGAGATTATCAAATATATTAAAAATGCTTCCAACCCGCCAACGTGAATTTTTGGGGATGTGAGGTCTTTTATATCGATGATGCATTTGCTTCAATATTGACAAAAACGTTCAAACAGCAGAGTACTCGAACCAAATCTACAGCATATATCCTGATATATGAACCTGAACCTTCTTTTTCTGGAAAATATCTAAAAAAACCCACTGAAGATGGCGAATAGAGAAAACCACCTGACAGATCAAACCAGCATCGATAAGCACACCAAGTTACGGTTTATAAAAGATGATACTGTCGCAAGGAAACAAGTGTAAATAGATCAAATGAATCGTTCCGGATCCCGTTAAAATAGTCTAGAAAATTAAGAAAACTGGTTTTAGATAGTCGCAAAGGCTAGTTTAAATGGTTTTTGGCAAGGCAAACTTCCAAAATGGCACCACAGCTGAAGCAGCAAGGACAGGCTGTTAAAAATTAACAAAGCCAACCAAACTAGAAATTATAAAGTGGACAGAATGTTTAATGAATTGTTTCGCCACAACGATTAATCAAAATTAAATAGAACAAATGAATGTTATAAAAATGATCTAACAGATCTGTTGCATTTACATGATGTATAAGTTATAGAACGGTTTATCGAAAAAAGAGAGCGAGTAGAGAAAAAGTAGTTTTACTAGTCACAAATGCCTGTTAAAAATAAAATCCTTTTTTTCAGCGAGGCAAATATCCAAGATGTATGATGTGACGTCATACAAGAACTACGCAGTTGACCTTGTAGCCGTATCGATTCTTTAAGTCTGTGATCGGACGGGTAGTGGCACCCACTGTTACAAGACCGACTGTCCTAAAATTTGTCGTAAGTTGTTTCTTGTAGAAAAAAAAGCAAAAAACAAACAATTAAAAATGGCTTAAAAAATTAAATGCTGAGGGGGTCGGTCAATTGCTTTCGCCTGTTAGTAGGAGCGCGTAACATGTCGAAAAAGTTCAAGTCGGACATGCCTCCCGGGGTCCGATCTGGTTCGCCGACCGAGAACATCATCAGGGAAGACTCGTTCTACGACAACTTCACAGAGCTGCCTGCACCGATCAAATCGCCTTCGGATAAGAAAATCTATTCGGCGTTGAAACTTCAAAACGGCCTCGTCTGCACAATCGTATCGGACGTGACGAATCTGGTCGAGTTGGAAGAGTTCGACTCAGACAACGATGAGACCTCGTCTAGCGACTATTACAGCGACTCGGTTTCCGTCACGAGCGACCAGAGCCTCGATCTCGAATCGAGGCAATGCAAAATTCCTCCAAAGGAGGAAAAACTGGCCGCGTGCTCGCTCACAGTCGCCGTCGGGAGTTTCAGCGACCCCGAGGCGATCCAAGGCCTGGCCCATTTCGTCGAGCACATGGTCTTCATGGGGAGTAGCAAGTACCCGAAGGAGAACGAGTTCGATTCTTTCATCACGAAGAACGGCGGCTCGGACAACGCGACGACCGAATGCGAATACACGACTTTTTACTTCGAATGCCAGGAACGCCATCTGGAAAAGGCCCTCGACATTTTCTCACAATTTTTCAAAGCTCCTCTCATGAAAAAAGAGGCGATGACGAGGGAGAGGCAGGCGATTGAATCAGAGTTTCAAATGGCTCTGCCTTCCGACACTTACAGGAAGCAGCAGCTCCTCTGCTCCATGGTGCACGAGAACAACCCGGCGCACAAGTTCACATGGGGCAACGAGTTGACGCTCAAGGCGAACATTACAGATGATTTCCTTTACAAGTCTGCGCATAATTTCAGAAAGGAGCATTATTCAGCGCACAGGATGAAGCTGGCGATACAGGCCCGACTGCCGGAAGAGTTGCTCAGGAATTGGGTCATAAACTACTTTTCCGGCATCAAGAACAACGGCAGTCCAAAGGTGGTGTTTAAAGTACCGAACCCTGCTGGGGAAAATTTCAACAAGCTCTATTACGTGGAATCTGTGAACGATACATTCAGACTGGACATGAATTGGATGCTCCCACCTGTGATCGATCATTACAAGTCTAAACCTCTGAGTTATCTGTCTTCGATAATCGGGCATGAAGGAAAAGGCAGCCTTCTCTCGTATTTGAAAAAGAAGCTTTGGGTGATGTCATTAACCGCAGCCAACTCGGATGAAGGGCTTTCTTCAAACAGTATATACAGTATTTTCTCAATTTCTATGTTTCTCACCGATCTCGGCCGTTCACATTTGGACGAAGTCCTGCTCGCCGTGTTCTCCTATTTGAAGATGCTCCGTATGAACTGCCCTAACGAATATTTGTTCAATGAGCTCAAAACGATAGCTGATGTGGATTTCAAGTATCAAGAGGAGTCCGACGCTGTAACCAATGTTGAAAACCTTTCAGAAAACATGCTATATTTCAATTCGGAAGAGTTTATAACAGGGCCGGAATTGTATTTTGAGTACAACCCCGAACTTATAATGAAATTCTTGAACATGATGCAGCATTACAATGTTAACATAATGGTAAGCGCCAAGGCGACGGCAAACCACATGACCCTCAACAGAGTAGAGCCATGGTTCAATACAAGATACTACACCTCGGATATTCCCCAACAATGGATTAAAGATTGGAAGGATGTACAAATCATGGACGATTTCCATCTACCGGAACCTAACCATTTTATAACAAACGATTTCTCTTTGATTGATTCATCTAAAGTAAGCAAATACCCAGAGAAATGCAAATCCAATGATCAGATTACCATTTGGTACAAAGGGGACGATAAGTTCCTCTTGCCTGTCGGATTCGTCGGAATACACATTCTCAAGAACAATTTACACAAAAATTCGTTGACCACTGTCATGGCATCTGTCTACGTGAGAGCGCTCAAAGAGTTGTTGATGGAAAGGCTTTATCCAGCCTGCGCTGCGCTGTACGAATTCAGTTTTGAAGTGAACGAGTATGGCATAAGTATTAACGCTTACGGGTACAACCAGAATTTGCATCTCTTACTGGACGAAATAGCCCAGGGCATATTTAACATCGGGTCGAATATATCGATAGGATTTTTTAACGCCATTCAAGAAGTCCTGCTTCGTAATTTCTACAACGAAAATCTTAACACCAGTTCCGTCGCGAGGGAATTGCGAATGTCGATCTTGGTGAAAGAGTATTATTCCCATTTGGACAAATTCAGAGCGTTAAAAGTTCTAGATTACAACACATTTTTAAATTTCATAGCTGACTTTTTTAAAAATGTACGCTTTCAGTGTCTCGTACAAGGGAATCTCACTAAAGACGACGCCATTGCGTGTTGTGAAAATTTCGTCAATAAGTTGAAAAGCACACCGCTTTCTGACGACAACCTGCCTCATTTCACGGTCTTGGAATTGCCCATAGGCGAGAAGTGCGTCCGAGTCAATTCATTCAACTTGGAAGATAAAAACTGCGTGACGACCAACTATTACCAGTTCTGCCCAGGCTACATAAAAGACTGTGTGGCGCTTGAATTGATTCTTATGATGATGGAGGAGCCTTTGTTCGATAAATTGAGGACTCAAGAACAACTCGGGTACGACGTGTCTTGCAGCGTCAAGGAGATATACGGAATAATTGGTTTTACGATAAGCGTACATTCTCAAATTGATAAATTCACCGTTGACCATATTCAAAGCAGGATGGCCGATTTTCTTCACAAGTTCCAGGATTTCATCAAAAAGATGCCGGATGAAGAGTTCAAAGACGCGGCCAATACGTTGATCAAAGTTAAAAAATGCGTCGACACCCATCTCAAGGAGGAGGCCAGGAGGAACTGGATCGAGATAAAGAACATGGAATACGTCTTCGACAGGATCGAAAAAGAGATAAAGTGCATTTGCGCCCTCAAGAAGAAAAATCTGAACCAGCTCTTGAGCAAATATCTCTCGCCGGATAAAAGCTACAAAAAATTGACTATCCAGGTAGTAGGGCACAAGACGGCCAGGTGCGAGACGAAAAAAGAATACAACATGTCCAATATTCCGGAGGAGCTGATGTACGAGTTCGTCCACTACGCCACCGACCAGCAGTACCATCATTTCATCACAGACTTGTACGAGTTCAAAAATAATTTGAACAGCTATCCTCATCATAAATTGATCAGTTAATAATTATGTATGCACTGTGGGCGTTAACTTTCTTTGTATCATAATATTGTACAAGTAATAAATTTTTCTATTACACAGTTGTAATGTTAATATTTATTCTCAAACAAATTATTTGATTGTGCTATAAAAACCATTAATGCTTCATAAAATATTTCTACGACAGCTTTAAAAGATAATAAAAGAAACCATGTTAATATCGGTGAGTGTACTTGTGATACTTCTTTAAGTTTATAAATGTATTTTAATACCGCCATTTTATTGTTAAACCAATCATTTACTCGTAAATGTTTTGGGATGAATTGAAAACTAAAAATATATAAATCAATTGTTCAGTGATTATTGTTAAATTTTATAAAAGGCTATTCTTGCTTCTGTTAACGAGAAAGAAAAAAATAAAGAAAATAAATGTTTTGAAGCAAGCCTCTTATTAACCATTTCCAAGTTTGATCCTATAATTTGATTGGATTCTTTTTATTTTCGTTTCAATTTTGAAAAAAAAAAATTGTATATAGGTCAAAAGTTAAGGGAATTTTCTAATATCTATACTAACGGAATATTCCAGTTAAAATTGGAATTATGTGGCCGCTTGGCCAATTAATATATTACAATTAATTAAGGTTTTTAGTTGAGATGAAAAAGTCAATGCACGAGCGGGATTCGAACCCACGATCTTCGGCTTGATATGCCGCTGCTCTACCACTTGAACAATCGTGACTTCGATACACTCGGATACCAACTCCCTGTCTCAACCACACCTTTTAAATTTTCCCTCCTTTTTGCCATTTTCCAAATGTCGTGTAATCTTGTTGATTCTCGGCGACAAATGAAATGGCCACGGAGAGCTTTAGTGAAGTATAATCATTTTAAATCGTTAAATTTATTTTATGATTTTATCTCGACTAAAAACCTTAATTAATTGTAATATATTAATTGTTCAAGTGGACCACGAAATTATCTTAGCATTAAATTAGTGTTCTCTTGCAAATTTATTATTAGGTTTTGGGCCAAATGATGTTTAAGAATTGACGGGAAGCAAAATCTTGTATATGAGATACATAGCCGAGAGGCGTGAAAAGAAAACTTAGAGCCTTTAAATTAAAAGTTTTCAATCTGTAAGTGCCTGCAAGTTTTAAGCTCAGACATGGGTATTGCATTAAATTTAAATCCATTATATTTAGTTTATATTCTTTTAATTAATTGATATTTTTATGCAAGGTTTTGGTTGAAATGAAAAAGCTAGTGTCACGAGTTGGATTCAACCCCACGATCTTCGGCTAGATACACCGCTGCTCTACCACATGAGCTCCATCCACTTGGACAGCACGCTAGGTTAGGCACCAGCCGAAGGTCGTGGGTTCGAATCCCGTTCGTGGCACCAACTTCCCATCTCAACCTCACCTTTTCAATTTTCCCTCCTTTTTTGCCATTTTTCAAATGTCTAATCGGATTGGATTGGAAAAATGGCAAAAAGGAGGGAAAATTCAAAAGGTGTGGTTGAGATGGGAAGTTGGTATCTGAATGGATCAAGGTCACGATAGCTCATGTGGTAGAGCAGCGGTGTATCTAGCCGAAGATCGTGGGGTAGAATCCCGCTCATGCCATTGACTTTTTTATCTCAACTAAAAACTTTACTTTAATTGTATTATATAGAATAGTATGTACTTTAAATCCGAACTAAACAGAATAGCTTCAGAAGCTCCCCGTTTTGTTATAATTCATTATTTGTTTTTCCATTCGACCCCCCCCCCAAATTTTAAAATAAATCCTAATTTTGTACTTACGTTAGTTGAGAGCTGATTCGTAAGGGTGTGGACCTTTTCCTGAGCATCGGACAGTTCCTTGCGTAACTTCCTGACTTCATGTGCCTGCTTTTCTTCTGGTGTGCTGTAAAGACTCGAGGTCGTTGAGACAAGGCTCACAGCTGAGCCGTGAACTGAAAAAAAATTTACTTTTTATTAAAAACAATACATAAAATAAATTAACAATAATAATTACCATCGTCGTCCTTAGAGTTCATTTTTGTCATGATACCGATATAAGGCGAATTTCTGTTCATACCATGGCTGGAAGGCGAAGAACTAATAGGCGAAATCGGATAGTTAAACCTTAAAAAATTAATTATATATAAAAAAACTCATAATTTTTTGTGTGATGCAAGTACCTGCTCGGAGCGCCGTGGGAGACTTGGCTCGGTGTCGGGCTTGTCGGTTGCGATGAGTGATGGTGCGGTGAAATGCCAATACTGTACGGTATGCTGTAGTACGGATCTACCTCTTCTGACCTTTGGAACATCGACGGATACATTTTTTCAGACTTGGTCGACCTACAACAGCCGATTATGTGACAATCTCACAGACAGTAGCAATTATTTATTTGAAAAAAAAAAAAAAAAAAAAGTTTTAAGATATAAACCGCCATGCTTGTACAAAAAGCAAATATAAGAATATAAAAGGCATGCTTCAATAAAAAAATATATACTTTGATTTACAAGCCTATAAAAAATAATTTAAAAGCTTTCTTTTTATCTCTTCTCTCTCTCTCTCTCTCTCTCTCTCTCTCTCTCTCTCTCTCAAACATTTGTTCACACACAAATACAGGGTGTTGCAAGTTAATTTTCATATTTTTTGTTCTGGAACTTGCTCTCTTTTTCCATCGCTCTATTGTGACAATCTACTATTTTGCTCAGGGTTTTATTTATTTTTTATTTTTGGAACATTTATGCAGCCCAAATATCGAACAATACGTGAATAAAGCAAAACACCCTTAGGGCTAAAATTCGATTTGATTAGTCGTGATCGATTGGGAAATACCTTGGAAAAGTCCGATCTCTGAGGTAGCTGAAAATCAAGAGTAAACGTAAATAAACTAAACATTCATGCCTTACATGCTTTAGTACAAATTGTTCAAAGAAATTTCCATTTGTTCAAAGACAAAAATAAAACTGGACGACAATTTTTTAATAGAATATTAACTAACAATTCATTAAAATGCAAAGAAAACGGCCATTGAGGAGAAATTTTCAATATTAACGTAGATAGAAAATAGGTAAATTTTGGAAAAACGGGAAAAACCCACTGAATATGCTTTTAAAGAAAATTATAACTTCTCTAAATTTTAGAAAATCTTAGTTAGAAAGCTTAAATGGTCAAATTTGAAACACTTACAATTGATCAATTCACTACTTTCGTGGTCCGCTTGACCAATTAATACATGACAATTAATTAAGGGTTTTAGTTGAGGTGAAAAAAAGCTAATGGCACGAGAGGGATTTGAACCCACGACCTTCGGCTAGATACGCCGCTGCTCTACCACTTGAGCTATCGTGACAAAAAGCTAATGTCGTGCTAGTTTAAGTGGTAGAGCAGTGGCATGTCTAGCTGAAGGTCGTGAGTTCGAATCCCTCTTGTGCCATTATCTTTTTTTCATCTCAACTAAAAACCTTTTATTTTATTTTTATTTTTCCCACACATTTTCATTTATAGCTTAATCATCTCTGATCATCCTTTCTATCTACTTTGCTAGTTTTGTTGGCCAGGAATGTATCATGAATCTTTAATGATTAGTCTGTTTTTATTTTTTTATTTTGAGATGGTTTGCAGCAGCAGAGGTTATATCAATCCTCGGGGCACCGACGCTTTTGAAAGAAATAAAAGCCTATTTGTAAGTATGTCAGGTTCAAATGTAGGGCTGCTGGATTCGAACCCAGTACCTTTAACTTACAGTGATGAGCACCATGTCAACGCCTAAACCGTTGTGGCCACCGATGCCTTCTTGATTAGTCTTTTATTCTGTCATTTTTTATAGGTTGTATATATGCTGAAGACTTTAAACATTCATGATCTCATTATCTGCTGGTTTTTTTTTGTTTTTTGTTTTTTTTGATTCGTTGCAATTATCAAAAGAGCTTAGAAGAAAGACAAACTGAAAAGAAAACGCTCAGACTAACCAATAAAGTCTGCGACATGTTCCTGTCAGACAAATCCAGCAAGAATCGACAGACCAGGATGACAGGAGATCAAGCATCATGGATACAAAGTTACTTATCTTAGGACTTACTTATTTCAGAAAATATTATTATTAGACTGTAAAAACATAATTACATTTAAATACAATAATGATAAGGTTAAATTTTAAGGTTAAAATGTAATCTTCAAGGCTCATATGCTATAACAATAAACATTTAACAAATATGACATATAAATACAACAATATAACTTAAAAAATTGGGAAAACATGATTTTTATTTGAGATTGAAAAAAAAAAAAAACATTTATAATTCTGAAAACAAAACTTTTATATTGGTAACAATTTTATTTAAATTCATGCTGGTTTCAAAGGGAAAGATTTTTTTTTACCTTATGCTATTACTTCTGCTTAATCTTGGAGCAGTTGACGGTGAGCCCATAAGACGTGTGTGTGTTAGGCTTGCCCTGTGGTGAAGTTGCGCTGGAAGTGACTCTATGCTCTCAGCTTCTACCATCGTACCTGCAGCGCTGGTCCTGGCAGGTAGGGAAGACGTGTAGGCGCTGCTGTGTCGTAGCCACGAGCTGTACGGGCTGGGAATCTCAGCGTAATTGGAGTCGGAAAGAGATCCCGTGTCCGTATGCCTTCCGGGGTGCGTCTTCGGCGAGCTCATCATGAGTCGCTCACGCACGCCTGCTGATAGCTGGGGGCCAGAGTATTCGGTCTGCGTGCCGCCCGAGACCTTCACCTTGGTCCGAGAGACAGCTTGGACTTGAGCTGTCCTCGCGTCTTTTGGAGTCCCGTTTGTGCTCGGCCTTTTGACATAGCCAAAGCCTTGATGGGGCCCTCGTACTTTCCCTTTGCTACCGCCACCACTACTACAGCTGCTACCGCTACTGCTGCCCTTACTTGAGCGCTCACCATTGCAACAATCGTCTAATTCTTCCTTTGAACCTAAAATTTCAAAAGTTGCAATAAATTTTTTATAGAAAACTGCAATTTGGGGCCTAAGATAATGTTACTAAAATATTGTATTATTATTATTTTTATATTGCATTAAACCTAAAACAAAAATATTGACCATTTCATTTTGCTACTTAATATCAGAAAAAAAAATAGTTCAATTCATTAAGAATCTTCCCAGGGGGGAAAAAGAAAAAAATGAACAGGGGGAAAAGGTACATACAAAACAAATAAACAATAAATATAGAACAGACAAAAATATTTTTTTAACAACAAAACTATAATTTAAAAATGAAAAGCTGAATCCTGCAGCCAATAGTGCTCAACTCAATAAATAAGTAATTAATAAATTTGATAGTTTTTCTTTCAGACAAATTATATTTTACCTGTATTATTACAAAATAATATTTGATTTTTACCAGTTGTACGCTTCTTTTCCTGCTTCCTCTGAAGTCCGTTGGCTGCTGATTGACTCCTCTTGTCCCTTGGCACCCTTGCTTCCAATTCGGTCCTGCTCTCGCCTCTGGGCAAGCTCCCGTTTCCCTTCCACTGACTCGAAGACACTTGTCTGAAACGTACATTTTTTTTTTTCTCTGACTTGCTTTTTACCAAAAATATTGTAAACGTACCTAAAGGCACTGTTTTCTGTCTGCTGGCTGCTATCGGCTTTCTTGATATGCCTAGAGCTGACAACTCTGTAGACGACGGGGTGGGGCTGGGCAGGTGAGAGGGAACCGACCCCTTCCCGCACAACCCCACCGCTACCACTTCCGTTTGGCACTCGTTGCTAGAAAAAAAAAAAAATTATAAAATAGGCAAACAGAATTTTTACAAAAGTATTTACTTTATGATGAGGATTCTCTGAATGTGACAGTTCTACAGATGCATTAGCTTCTCCCAAATCTTTCGACTCTTCTCTAAAATAAACAATAAAAAATTAACTTACACCTGTCCAGGTTTATGAAATTGATACAAAACCATACTTACTTATCGTTTAAATTTTGATTAATTGAAAAACTTTGGTCTTTACTATCACTTGAATCGGTTTTAGTATTTCTGAAACAAAAAAATTCAATTAACATCTTCCTGAAGAATGTATAAGACTTGCAAAATTATAACTGGAATTTTTTTGGGATTAAAAGTCAAACAAATGCAGTTCCAGATGCAGAACAAGAACTCGATAGAGTTCAGTTCCCATTCATATTAAAACTAGTTGAAATAAAAATTGATTTGAATTGTATTAAATACTGGTACAATTTAATTATATATTACATCACATCATACTGTAATATTTGCATCAAATTGCATGACAAATGTAAAAAATCATCTTGTATGATAACAAAAATCAAGTTAAGTCTTTTCAAAACTATCTTAACTCATTACGGTTTTTAAATGAAGGTATAATAGTACAAATTTTCTGTGTTTCTTTGTCACATTGTGTAAAGATAATACTGCTTAATAATTTGTTATGTAGAATGTATCTCGCTTGGCAAAATGGTGGTTGTTGTCTTGGAAATGAAAAGATGGACAGGACATATATGGTCGGGACATCTCAACCTCTGGATTGAATCACTGCCATCAGGCCCTCTGGTGTGAAGAATGTATTAAAAATATGATTAAAAGAAAGTTGGTATGCCACCCGACAGGAAGATTACAATGTATTTAGTGTAGATAGTTTTGTGCCCTTTGTGTGTGTGTTAAGAGTGAATGTTGCCATGAACATGTATTAGGGACAATGGCAGAATATTGTGTACTCCATCGACTCTCAATTAGACTAGTTACATTTACCGTATACCATCATAATTTCATATACCACCATAGTTGCATATACCATCATAGTTGCATATACTATATACCACAATAGTTCCTTATACCATATGCCACCATAGTTTCTTACACCATATACCATCATAGTTCCTTATATCATATACCATCATAGTTCCATATACCATATACCATCATAGTTCCTTATTCCATATACTACCATAGTTCCTTATACCATATACCATCATAGTTCCATATACCATATACCATCATAGTTCCTTATTCCATATACTACCATAGTTCCTTATACCATATACCATCATAGTTCCTTATTCCATATACCATCATAGTTCCTTATACCATATATTGCCATAGTTCCATATACCATCATAGTTCCTTATACCATATACCACCATAGTTCCATATACCATTAATAGTTCCTTATACCATATACCACCATAGTTCCATATACCATCATAGTTCCTTATACCATATACCACCATAGTTCCATATACCATTAATAGTTCCTTATACCATATACCACCATAGTTCCATATACCACCATAGTTCCATATACCATCATAGTTCCTTATACCATATACTGCCATAGTTCCACATACCATATACCACCATAGTTTCATATACCATCATAGTTCCTTATACCATATATCACCATTGTTCCATTTACCACCATAGTAACATATACCATCCCTAAACACTTTTCATTGTATTGTCAGGGTTTATTTGCTTTTTTTTATTGTTTGTTGTCATTATTATTAATGTTCCTCTTTATGAAGTATTGTTTTTAGTGTGCAAAACTCTTCTTTAAATGTATTACTGTTTCTAAATCTAAAATAATTAATTTCTTTCTAGTGTAAGTTTAAGTTTTATGTAGCACAATTTTTAAGGGAAAGGTCTAATATAATCAAAACATTTAGATAAAACGTTAAATCACATTACAGTAATACAGAAACATTTGGTTGCATTTGTGGTGCAGCATCCATTGGCTGCATCAGTTTTAAATTTGTACTTTATAAAAATATTTTCAAAAACGAGGAGCTTTATTTCAAAGGATAAGCTAATCCCAAACCACAGGCTTGGCAGTAAGAGTCGAGATACCAAAGGACTCACTCTTAACTTTTTTTTTTTTAAATCTGAATACATTTATTTTTTGGTGGTTATTGTTATAATTTATTTGGAACAGGTCCTGAGTCTCTTTGCGATTAATTTGTTTGAGTTTGCGGCACAGGTATTTTTTTTTCATTTTCATTTTTAACTCATGAGTGAAACGAGTAGCATCATGTGAAGGGGGATTCATGCAAAGATTGTAATAACTTTTTCCATTATTCGATAACAGTTTGTTATCAGAATTGTTGAATTATTTACAATAATCGAATCGGGAGTACCACAAGGTACAGTCTTAGGACCAATTTTGTTTCTTTTGTATATTAATGTTTTTTTAAATATTAAATTCTCTGGAAAAATATTTTGATATGCAGATACTAGTACTCAGGTGATAATTTAATACTAACTATAAATGATAATAAATAACGATGATGAAAATAATTAATTTTAAGTTAAACTCAACATTCTACTTTTAAACACACACACAAAATATAACATATTACACTTTTCGTTGAAAAAGAAAATAAATACTAACAACACTAATACATTAAGACTCTGGAGGTAACTATGAACTCACTTCTTAAAATTAATAAAGGCTTTTAGTTGAGATAAAAAAGTCAATGGTACGAGCGGGATTCGAACCCACGATCTTCGGCTTGGTACGCTGGTGCTCTACCACTTGAACAATCGTGATCTACTCGGACACCAACTTCCCATCACAACCCTACCTTTTGAATTTTCCCTCCTTTTCAAGGTCACGCCTCTCTCAAGTTGTAGAGCAGTGGCCTATCAAGCTAAAGATCGTGGGTTCGAATCCCGCTCGTACCTTTGATTTTTTTCTTAACTAAAGGCAATTAATTAATTGTAAAATATAAATTAGTCAAGCGGACGTCAAAATTAGTGAATTCTCTTCTTAATATTATTTTACACAAACCGTATAGATATAATAATAAAAAAAAATTTATACAGTGAATTTCAAGTAATGAATCTATACAAAATCTTTCTTAAACGTTCATGTTTGGTATAAAAATAATCTTGCAACTGTTTACATCAGTGAATATAACACAAGTCATAATTTATTGGCTAACTCGCATTTTTTACAATGTAAAAATCTACGCAGTATTATCATTTTTCATTAAATATGGCATTTCGTAAGAGAGGATTATTATTCAAAATTTCCAAAATTACAAAGGAGGCAAAACAATTTTAAATAATAGTTAAGATATTTTAAAGACAAGATTTAATTTGGTTGGTTTTTTTTCATGCTCCAAGCTTATTCTGTATTATGTTTGTTTTTCATTTTGTAAAGATGTATTCTGTTTATTTCTCTGATGACATCCAAAAACTCCTGCTGTCTAGTACAAGATTTGCTTTTCGACAGCAGGCAGGGATGTACGAAAATATTATTTCTTATAAATTTATATGTAAAGTACATTCTTGCAAATTTATTATTATTTATGGTTTTAAGAACGTTTTTAAAATTTATAAAGGTTTATAGCACACTTTTTATTGGATGGATACGTGAGACTTATAGACCCTTTATGAAAGGGCATGGTTTCTAAGTGTTTTAAATTTTTTTGTTTGCAATAAAATGAGATCTAGATTTACAAAACGACAACATTGATTTATCGAATCTCCACTCCCTAATACAATAACAGCCAGGCCCAGAATTAGGGGGATAACGGTTAAATTTAATCGGCAGGTTCAAGATTGGCTGGGGAAGAGACGAACGGCGTCGCCCGAGGCGTAATAAATGCAAACTGCATTGTCGTAATCGTGAAACACTGGCATACGGGAAATAGCGTCGTTTTCCAGCCCCTTAAGCCAAATTGTTTACTTCAACAGGGTCGAGAAGACGTGGAAAGATGAGATATCCAGTTTCATTGTTGTACCTTGGACGCGGTGATATGATCCGACAAGCAAAACATTCCACCCACTTGTAATATTACTTGATTTGCATATATTTTTATATATTAGTCAATGTTTCCCGTTTATTTTCGTCTAACAAAGTTAAAAAAAGATAAATTGCTAAGAAAAATATAAAAAAGAAGACAGATACGGAAGTGATGAACGTGCTCATTCGTATTTTGAGGTTATCCCACAAATGTTCGACGGGGTTCAAAGCTGGAGAACGGGTTGGCCATGACCCTCATGACCCTGATGTTATGCTGTTGAAGGTACGTTTGTACTATGTATGAGACATGTGGACGGGCATTGCCATGGAATTGTCGATGGTTTCATAGAGGATAGGCATCATGTTCAAAAATTTCATCCACATAGCGAGCCGTCACAGACCCTCCACAAACAACAACTAACTTTGCGAGGCTCTACATTTAGATTCATGCACATACCATCACCGAGCTACGTTGAAAAGGTTGGATTGGGAAAAATTACAGTCTACGTATCTTTCATTTTGCCTTCTACTTACTCTGGCCATCGTAGGGTAAATCTACATTCGAATGACGAGGAGTCTTCTGAAGTTATCCATTAGCGATGAGTGAGAACTCGTCCTGTGGATGAGTCTGCGTATGTTGTCAATTAGTGATAAGTGAGACCTCGTCGCATGGACAAGTCTGACTCTAGCGAGGCAGTGCCTCTGCTTATACAGGGAAGGACTCTACTCTGGTTGGCTGCAGAGTGGAGGGCAAGAACATTCTACACATTGTAGTGGCATCTAGCGGTAGCTTCAAGCGCCCACTACAGAGGTTATATTATGGTTAGGCTCGATTGTGTTCAAGTCTAGAAAACGGACTGGCGAAGCTAAGTCCCTGATGTTATGCTGTTGAAGGTGCGTTTGTACTATGCGAGAGACATGTGGTCTAGCATTATCATAGGATTGTCGCTGGTTTCATCGATGATAGGCAACGCGTGATTTTTCCAAAATTTCATCCACATAGCGAGTGACCGTCAAAAACCCTCCACGAATAGCAATACTACAGTAAGATGCGCCGTCTCCGCAAAATTTTCAAAAAACGGTCATCCCTAGTTCTGTTACCTCACGGCGTCCAGAACCGGGCCTTCTATGGTAGGATGCAGCTCGAAAACGTCTAACGGTCTCTCGCAGAGTTTCGTGGTATGATGTACGGATGCAAGGAAGCGGGATTTGTGCTCCCCAGGCACTGCATCCTTCTGGCTTATTGTGCCTTCTTAGTTCCTTGGTTCAAAGCAATAGACCAAGACATCAACGACTGCTGCAATTTGATTACCTAAGTTTTTTGTTGGACGTTAGGTTAAATCTACATAGAGCTGTTAGCTTTGGGTTCAGAAATTTGTACACCTCGAACTTGCTGGAGCTGATGAATCGCTTGAAGGTGCCGAAAACGCAAAATGCTCAAAAGGTAATACTGTGGTTCTGTTACCCCAGGACGTCCTTCAATGGTAGGACCCAGCTTCTCGAAAACGTCTAATGTCGTCCCGCCGTGTTTCGTTGCTAACTCCCATGGCAATAGCCGCATACCTGATGGAACGTCCATCACCCATAAGTGCCACACTACGCCCAACATCCTCAGCACTAAGTGGCCTTTTTAAGGTTAAAAATTGAAATTAAGAAAGATGAAAACTAAACATTGAAAAATCCGTTTTGGATTAAGAATTATAAGTGTAATTGATATTCCCAATTTAAAACATAATATACAAAAATATTTATTGGTAAAAACAATGAGGGAAATTTAAGGGCAGAATTTTCTTTTATCGAGAAAAAAAATCAATTGTGTGGAATCGTTTTGCCTGTCAGTTTAGTACGATTATTACGGAATTCACTCAATGTATCAATCAAACCGATAAAATTGGCCTGGACTATACTTGGGATACAGGTCGGCCGCTGACGGCGATCCCACGTCTGGCCAAAAAAAGTATCCCTTTTATTTAATGATCATTCTTTAACAATAAATTTACAAACGTTTCATTTAAACAATTTATCAGTAAACTCGTTATGTTTTATTTGTTATTTCACGAAGATATGCTACTAGTTTTTAATAAAAAATATATTTAATTTCATCAACTATTTGATTACAATTAATGTATTTATTTCATTGAGTCTACATATTTGATTGAGTACATGTTCCTGTTTGATTTGGCTGATTGGGTGTTCGGTGGGTGTATTAATGATTATATTGAACAGTTATGCAGTTCGACGTAAATTGATCGGATATTTGATTTGATTGGAATAGTTGATTAGATATATGCATATTTTATACATTTACATAGGATAAAATAATTATTTGATTGAATGTACAATAATCACACATTTGGATACGTTGTTTATTTGATTGTGCGCTTTGAGTTTATTGAATGTACTTTTTTTTTGACGTGATGGGCGTATTTTCTAAACTCTATACTGGTTTATTCCGATATATTCCATGGAACCTACCATTTATTGATTTTTTGTGTGGATACAATGTATTTTAGCAGTTGTTTGATTTAAGTACTTTTATCAGCTGTTTGGTTTAATCTGTTGTTTTGATTTATTCAATTTATTTGTATTCTGGTCGGATACATTTTTATCATCTGGTTGATTGAAGCAATTGTGAGTACTTATTATCTGTTGATTGATTTAATAGATTGGTGGTAATTTTATCAGCTGATTGATTTAATAAATTGGTGGTAATTGTATCAGCT
>CM077109.1:17174301-17195117 GCA_039619505.1 Cimex hemipterus | reverse complement strand
GTTTTAATAACATTTATTTTGAACAAAATATCTTAGTAATTTTGGTTATTTATTAGGCTCGTTAAAATTTCAGTAGACCTTCATATTTGCGTAACACTCAATATATCTTAGGAGAAAAAATTGGTTTTGCCCTAAAAGTATATTTTCTGTTTGTAATAATTGCTGAACCAATCCACGTTTCTTCGCAAGTCTACAAACAGCTAGACAAGACGTACACCTTGTTACAAATCGAAGTGACAAATTGAACCTCCAACCGTCTGCCGCCTGAGAATGAGCCGTTTTCGGTGGGAATGAGCAGGAAAAAAGGGGGAAAAAAAATTAATGATCCGATTCATTCGTGACCAGGCCCAATTAAAACGCAGTGTTTAAAATGCTAACAGAAGAGCCTGTGGGAAAAAATCGTTTCTCACCTTAGATCAAATCGGCGTACTGAACGGTTTTTCAAAAGCGCTGCTGGCTCGTTTGTCTCATCCTCTCACCGAGTGACGGGCATTGTGCTCGACTTGAAATTGAGGTTGACACGTGTCCTGCCATTGACGGAATTGGGTCTGAGCACGTTTTCAAAACTTGTGTTCAACAACAGAACTGACGACATCAACGGAAAAATTGTATTTGGACGGGTTTTTCGAGGTCGACATCCTTCATTCTTCGTTTATTTAATGGATGTCGACACGTAGCAAATATTGAAGGATTATGTCAACTATTTGTCTTAAAACGAAAAAACTCTAAAATTCTTATTTATTCTGAACTGAACTAGTGTTTTTATTGAGAATGAATTACCGAGAAACCTGCTACAATATAAATAAATCATTTTGGATAGGCATCAGTCTGACCTCATGGGAATTTAAAATACGAATTTCTTTCTCTCTCTCTCTGTTTCTATTACTGTCATTCTGTCCCTAACTATCTTTCTTTCCTTTACACTCATATTTTCATTCAAATCTTACATCTTTCTTTTTGCTGTTTCTACCGTTTTTCTACCTCCCCTCTCTCTTCGACTCTGTGCCAAACTCTGTGCATAATGTGTGAGGTAACAAACAAAATAATTTGGTTACGTTAGGCTAAACCATCTACGCCCTCGGGTAGCGCATGACTGTAGAATCATTTTCCATCATTGGTTTGACGTTTTAAAGAAACATTTTCTTTATCGTGCCGACGTTTCGACCTTTGTTGAGATCATCGTCAGGGCTCAAAGTGGTAATGGGCGTGCTCTCTCAACACGACCCACAATAATGGCACGTCTATACAGAAAAAACGAGGGAGTGTTACGAGCGGGATTCGAACCACGACCTTCGGCTTTATACGCCACTTGATGTATCGTGACGTTCAAGTGGTTAGAGCAGCGGCGTATTGAGCCGTGGGTTCGAATCCCGCTCGGGACACTTGACTTTTTTATCTCTACCAAAACCTTACATAAAAAAAAAACAATCAATTGAAAGAAGTAATTTAGACTTATTCAGAAATCGACAGATGCGGTCTGGTGTGACGTAGGTTTTAGAAAAACATTTTCTTTATCGTGCCAACGTTTCGACCCTTAATGAAATCATCTTCAGGGCTCAAAATGATAATAAGAGTACCATCTCAACACGATACACAATAATGACACATCTGCACCGAAAAAACACTTTGAGACCTGAAGATGACCTCAATGAAGATCGAAACGTTGGCACGATAAAGAAATCTCCAAATAATCAGCGTACGTACAGATTGTGACTGATATTATCAATAATTGATCGATGTCGATTTGATGAGATCAATTAAAAAATTGTATAAATGTATCGCGTTATATCTCAGATTTTGTCTGATCTTCTCGTTAAAATCTGTTTTTACCCGAGAACAACTCTTAACGGGCCCTTTTCGAGGATTAAGATTTCAAGGGGGGGCAGGTGGCCCTTTAGAAAAGCGGAAGAGGAGAAAATAAGCACTTCACATCTCTTTTTATAAAAGCGCTCGTGTGCTCTTCCATGGAAGGCCGAGTGGGCCATGATTGTGCGTCGTTCGAGCGCATAACAGCCCAGGTAAACACAGCAGGGAGGCCGGGTGAGTCATAAAACATAACTCTGCTGATTCAACAGACATATGGCAGGGGCCGGTTGTCAGATAAAGCGGCCACTCAATTAAAACCCCTCGGCAGGCAAATGAGCTGAATTCAAAAAGAAGGGACAAAACCCCTGGTTTACCCGACCGGGTAAAATTACGATAAATTACAAAATACGATAATTGTCCGGGCAGGTTATTAGTTAAGTTATATAATAGGTGTAATTCAAGTCGGTCACCCGATACCGAAATGGCTCATCCACCGGCGGTCTACAGTTTAAAAAAAAATTAACTTTCAAAGGCTCCCACGGCTCGTGTGAAGCCGGCTTGTAAAATTTCACACTGGGTAAATCCTTTCATTATTCCCCTTTGAAAGTTTATTTCACGAGGGGGGGGATTCTGTGCGTTATTGCTGACATTTGAGGAAAAATTCTATTGCTGACCCGCCCTGAAAGGACCGCAAAAAAAGAGAGGTGCACATTTCTTTGTGCTGGATAGAAATAAATCAAGCTCACGCTTGGGAAACAAACATCGGAAAAATTACGACCGTCTTCGGCAGTTTTTGACGTAAGACTTTTAAACGCAAAACAAGCTGTACGTAGTGCTTTATATTCATGGGAAATTTTAAATTTTTTTAATGAGCGTTTGGATAAATGATATATTATAGCCAATTGAATTGAACTGCGATTTTATTCTCCTTCTCTCTCTCTCTCTCTCTCTCTCTCTCTCTCATATCCATCACAAGGTAGTCGACATGACTGATACCAACTATACATTATAAAAATAAACGCTAAAAAAGCATAAAATACGCCCTAAAATAAGATTCTAGAATAAATGATAACTTTTTGACATTTTTCATAGGTTTATCTTCATTTTTCACTTTGTGTACCGTACTGTTTATTCATTAAGGTTTTGTAAGTGTTGAGCGTTGGGTTCGATTTACGTGTAATAATCGCGGTATCGTCAGCGAAGTTAAGATACGTACGGATATCTCTAAGTGTATATTGAAAATAAAAATGGGCCAAGTATTCTTCCCTAAGAAACACCCGCCCTCATGACATAAGGTGAGAATTCGGTTCCCTTAGGATGATGTAGTACGTACGAGGGAAGATGTTCTTAATCAAGAAAGACACCAAATGGGAATAGGAATCTTCAACTGGGACCACCAGACACCAGATGGGAAGTTGGTGTCTGAAGTCAAGGTCGTTGGTTCGAATCCCGCTCATCACACTAGCTTTTTCATTACAACCAAAACCTTACACAAAAAGATTAATCAATGGAAAGAAGTAATTTGGTCATTAGACCACTAAATATAACGAATTTCTTTTTTTCTGTTACTTCCATTTTTCTATCTTTCTGTCTCTCTAACTCTCCCTAGGTTTTTTCTCTTACATTCACACTATGCTTCTTTATATTTCTTTGTTTCCGTCTCTTGCTAACTCTTTTGATATTTTCCATAGGTTTATCTTCATTCTCCACTTTGTGAACCGGTGTTAATTCATTAAGGTGTTGTTGTAAGTGTTGAGTGTTAATGATGAGGTCCGAATTCCGTGTAAGAATGGTGGTATCATCACCGAATGCGGTGAAATGTTATGATACGCATGACTATCTCTAAGTGTATATTGAAAATAAAAATAGGCCAAGTATGTTTCCCTGAGGAATACCCGCCCTAATGTCATAAGGTGAGAATTCGGTTCTCTAAGATAAGATCTTAGGATGAGGTGGTACGTATGTGGGAAGATATTCTTAATCAAGAAAGACACCCGATTAGGACACCACCACCAGACACCAGACAAGGAGTTGGTGTCCGAAGTCAAGGTCGTTGGTTCGAATCCCGCTCATGACTAACTTTTTCATTACAACCCAAACTTTACACAAAAGGTTAATCAATTGAGAAAAGTAATTTGGCCAATAGACCACTAAATATAATGGATTTCTTTTTTTCTGTTACTTCTATTTTTCTGTCTGTCTGCCTCTCTAACTCTCCCTAGGTTTTTTCTCTTACATTCACACTATGCTTCTTTATATTTCTTTGTTTCGTCTCTTACTAACTCTTTTGATATTATCCATAGGTTTATCTTCATTCTCCACTTTGTAAACCGTACTGTTAGTTCATTAAAGTGTTGAATTACCTGTAAGAATCGCGGTATCATCAGGGAATGTGTTGAAATGTTAATATACGTACGAATATCTGTAAGCGTATACTGAAACTAAAAATGGGCCAAATATGTTTCCCTGAGGAACACTCGTCCTAATGCCATAAGGTGAGAATTCGGTTCTCTAAGATAAGATTTTAGAGTGAGGTAGTACGGGAAGATGTTCTTAATTAAGAAAGACACCCAATGGGGATACCAGCACTAGACGGGGAGTTGGTGTCCGAAGTCATGATAGCTCAAGTGGTTAGAGGAGCTGCGTAGCTCGCCGAAGGCCGTTGGTTTGAATACCGCTCGTGACACTAACTTTTTCATTACAACCAAAACCTTACACATAAAGATGTATTGAAAGAACTAATTTGGTCAATGGAGCAGTAAATATAATGGATTTCTTTTTTCTGTTACTTCCATTTTCCTCTCTATCTTTCTCTCTAATTCTCCCTCGGTTTTTTCTCTTATATTGACACTATGCCTCTTTATATTTCTTTGTCTCTGTCTCTTACTAACTTTCTCTCTTTTTCTGTTTGTTTGTTTGTCGCTTCTCAGACTGGCACATTCCCTCTTTATATTTCTTCACTTCACTTCGTCTCCGTGTCTTGTTAATTCTCTTAATTTTTGTCTATACGTTTGTTTCTGTATCAGACTCTCACTTTCTTTGTGTCTGTTGGTAAGTCGTTTTTAATCTCTTGTTGTATCTGTTTGTGCCCCCTCTGTGAGTCTGTCTGCCACCAACTCATTTCCTCTCATCCCACCCTCTCTCGCATTATAATTTTGTCCAAGCTCCCGTACCTCTAATCTTTCTAGCCTTTCTTATTCTCACTTTCATAAAATGGTTAAAATTCACTCACAGTTGAGTTCCTTTGTCATCAAGCAGGCATTCGTCCTCTAATGAAGTTTTTAACGAGAAATTAAGCAATTCGTGCTTAAATATCTCGCCTCAGACTTGTTATCTTAGGGCGAAAAGAGGGCTGAAATGGCCTTACGAGCACCCTTATAAATGATTCAAACCTTAATCTTACAAGTGTTCCCTGTAATTACAACATCCCGGTATCATGGCTTCTGATGAGAGGGGTGGTCGGGGTCATTTCGTTCTGCAGAGCGTCCAACCTACGTCTCTGCTATTAAAAATATATTTTTTTTTCTAAAATAACCCAAAAACCGTTTAACATAAACAATTAACAAAATAAATTATTAGCCGGAATTTGATCTTTACACGATATTTTGCCTAAATCGATCGTAGGGGATCCACATCCGGAATTAAACTTACATTGGTGCGTGCTGAATGCCCTGAAAGTTTTTCCTTAACTGTGCTAAATAATTCAATTAATTAAAGCTATTAGTTGAGATAAAGAAAGTCAGTGTCACGAGCGGGATTCGAACCCACGATCTTCGGCTAGATACGCCGCTGCTACTCGGACACCAACTTCTCATCTTAACCCCACCTTTTGAATTTTCCTTCCTTTAATATTATCCTCTATTATTAATGTTATTACCATTCGATAAAATAAAGAAGTAAATTTAATAAGCGCTAAGTGCTAATTACAACGCTTAGCTAACTGGTCTATTTATAACCGAAGAGGAAGACTGACCAAAATTACCGCCTTTCCATGATCAATATTTTATCCTTTTCCTTGAGTAAAATTCAACAATTTTTTACTGATGTATTGATCATTTGGAGATCGTGCGGTCGTCTGGTGCGACGTAGGTTTTAGAAAAAAGTTTTCTTCATCGTGCCAACGTTTCGACCTTTATTGAGATCATCTTCAGGGCCGGGGATTTATAATTTCAATTAATTAATCTGTAAGAATGTATTGGTGGAAATGAAAAAGTAAAACGAAGAAAATGAAAAGTTGAAATGAAAAAAAAGAAAGTGAAAAGAAAAAGCGGGATTCGAACCTTCGGCCGAATTTGATTAATGTTGTTAACGTAGCGGCTGAGTTTATATGTGTCATGATCACCTTCAGGGTCTGGGATTAAAAACGTTTAAAATGCTTTCAATTAATTAATCTTTGTAAGGTATCGGTTGAAATGAAAAATTTAGCGTCAAGAGCGGGATCCGAACCTTCGGCCGAATTTGATTAATGATATTAGCGCAACGGCTGAGTTTACGTGTGTCTGTTCTGTAATTGATGTTGCGCTTGATTGACTGACATTGATTTAAACAATTTTTAAAAAGTTGCGTTTATGTTTGTTTTGTTCTGTGATTAATATCGTTTGATTGTTGAAGTCGAAATTGTGTTGGTGTTCAAAATGTTGGATAGCCAGTGCGGTAGGATTTTACTCGAGTTTACCGATGTAAGTTGCCGGACAATTTAAACAATTGATTTTGTAGCTTACGTCAGATCTTATTTGGAGATCGTAAGGTGCGGCCCGATGTGACGTAAAAACATTTTCTTTATAGTGCCAACATTTCGAGCTTTATTGAGATCATCTTCAGGGCTCAAAGTGTTTTTCGGTGTATATGCGTCATTATTGTGTGGCGTGTTGAGAGTGCGCTCTTATTATCACTTTGAGCCCTGAAGATGATCTCAGTGAAGATCGAAACGTTGGCACGATAAAGAAATCTCCAAATAATCAGTGTACGTACAGATTGTGACTGATATTTTCAATAATTGATCGTTGCCGATTTTATACCTTAAGTGCTTCAATTATTACAAACTTAGATAAAAAAATTGTATAAATGTATCGCGTTATATCTCAGTTTTTGTATGATCTCGTTAAAATCTGTTTTTCCCCGAGAACAACTTAACGGGCCCTTTTCGAGGATTAATATTTCAAGATTCTCAACCTAACAAAGACTAATAATCCACCAGAAATTCAAAACTTCCTATCACTTGGTCTCCAATATTCCATTTCTTACAACAAAACAGATTTTCTAACAGCTAAAATAACTACTGACCTTGACTAAGCGATCCAAACGTCAACAAAAACTTAAGATGAAAAATACATAACGCGATCAACATGCATTAGTACAATAACAAATCACTTACAACACCTCACTACAAAAGCAAAAAACGTACACCAAAACACAAAAAAGTCTTCGAAAATAATCCAGATATGCTCATTCATTTTGCTGATCAGACCCTACCCCTTCATAAAACACAAAAAAACGGGCAGTCACAACACGATATACAGTAAAGAGACATCTACACACAAAACAAACACTTGAGCTCTGAAGATGATCTCAATAAAGATCGAACCGTTGGCACGATACAGAAAACTTTTTTTTTCTAAAGCCTACGTCACACCACAACGCATCTCACGATCTCCAAATTAACTAACGATCACTAAATATATCTTTAATGAGGAAGGATAATGTGAAAGGAATGTAAATTTTTTTTTAAACTTAAAATTTTTGAATAACTGAAACAATTGCTCTTATTTCATGTTAGGTAGTTGGTATTTATAAATTAAAATATGCTGATGAAAACGAGTTTTTTTCTTCAGCATCAACGCAGTACCAGTATAAAACCTTTTCGCCGATAAATCGAACGGAACTTTTATTCAAACGTTTGCCTTTCGCGTGACTGTGGAAACTTTCTTGCCCGGGTTTAAATTCACCCCCTCGGGAACGACTTCGGGCTTGTTCACGTAATGTTAAAACGAGGGAAGAGGGCTTATAAGTTGAGGGTAGCCGAGAGGGGTATTTAATCTCCCCACTACCGCAGATGGAATATCTGCGGGGCGGACGGCTCTCGCGATGCGCTGAGCCTTTTGGGAAATCGGGGCTTCATAAATGGGCTGATTTATGCCCTTAATGCGACCGGGTGGGTGCATCAGTTTTCTTTTTTGCATTTACTGCCATGGTTAACATTTTAAGGGTGGAAACCGAGGGGGATCGGGTGAGGGAGGAATGCTAAGACTATAAGAGAAATATCGATCCGAGGACCCCAACTGAGAATTCCTTGAGGACTAGCAAACACGAAGGAATATCATAAACAATGCTTATTATTGAACTTTTTTTTCTACGCCCAGTAAATCATTGAATATGATTTCCGACAGAAACTCGCTAGAATGTTAAACAGAAGGAACAGGCGAGCCGAAAGATGGCAAAATTTGACGTCCACTTGACGTCCTGAATAACACGATTATGATCACATCAAGTGTCATGAGTATGACTATTCAACATAAGATTGCTTGAGAATGTTACGACTGATTAGGTTAAAAATTGCCTGTGAAAAACTTAATTATGTCAACCCGTAGACAAATTTAACATTTTTCCCCTGATGATGACCTTAAAATAGGTCTAAGGTTAAGCCTGGCAGTAATGACTAAATTTGGTTTTTTCCTCAAGGTCATACCAAGATCAGTATTCTTGAATATTAAATCGTATAAACAGGCTAAGGCTTAATTATATAATAATGGAACGAAGATTTATTCAAGTATTTTCGAGGGTTTTTGAACCACTCAATTAACTTAATAACGTGTGGTGGTTAGTGACCGTTAATCGATAATTATTTAGAAATCATGAGATGCGGTCTCGTAGGACGAAGGTTTCAGAACATTTTCTCTATCGTGCCAACGTTTCGAACTTTATTGAGATCATCTTCAGAGCTCAAAGTATTTGTCTTCTGTGTAATTTTGTCATTCTTATTGAGAGTGTCCTAAAAAATGTGTCCGAGTGAATCGAAGTCATGGTAAGTGGTAGAGCAGCTGGTATTTAGCCGAAGGTCGTGGTTTCGATTCGCGCTCGTGGCACTAGCTTTTTTCATTTCAACCAAAAGATTAATTTTATAATTATTTGGAGATCTTGAGATCAGACCGCATCTTTCAGAAAAACATTTTCTTTATCGTTCCACGTTTCGAGGTTTAATGAGATCATCATCAGGGCTCAAAGTGTCTGTTTTCTGTGTAGATGTGTTATTATATTGTTGAGAGTGCCCTCACAACACGACACACAAGAATGGCACAATTACACAGAAGACAAACACTTTGATCCCTGAAGATGACCTCAATAAACCTCGAAACGTCGGTACGATAAAGGATATGTTTTTCTCAAACCACGATCACACCAGACCGCATCCCACGATTTCTAAATAATTATTTAATAACAGTCACTGATCACCACACATTTCAACACATCAAAATTTCTAAATCAACGAAGACTTACTAAAACATTTTCAACGGTTTTTGAATTCTTTAGGAATTAGACTTTCTGCAGGCATACGCTTTCTTCTAAGTGTTTTTCTGGCAGATTGAGCAAGTATTAGACCAAATTTTGATTTATATTGATAGATTAAAAACTAAATTTTTAACAATTTTGCTTAGTATATATAAAAAGTAATAAACTATTGAAGGGAATCCGTTCTGGAAAATTTAACATAAAACAATACAGATTAAATATTTAAGCACTGGAGGTTTATTTCTTTGTAGGAACGTGTGTGTAGTGATTAGATTCCCAGGCCCTGAAGATGATCTCAATAAAGGTCGAAACGTTGGCACGTTAACGAAAATATTTTTCTGAAACGTAGATCAAGTTGTAGACGGATCAAACCACTTTGCAATACTTGTTTCGTACTATTTTTAATTAAACACCAACGGTCCGCCGGGATTTGAACCCAGGGTAGGGAAATGCTTATATCTCTGTTTTTATCTTGATCAGAAGTGTTCTTCTGCTTGGCATTTTAATGATCAAATAAAAACTATAGTGTGATAAATACGTATTTCTAACCAAAGGAATAAGAACGAATCTTCAATCGTTAGCCTATTCAGAAAGCAATTATGTAAGTAAACAAGTTGAAATGCATCAAGCGTGAGATTCTAAGGCTCATGGAAACGCGTTTGCCCGTAATAAAATCGAATGGATTTCAGGCTTAATCTGATAAGTAAGGGGCTCAATTGAGGGGAATGACCCCAGGCAGGGTAGCAAGAGCCGATGCGGTCTCTTATTTACACTTTGCATTTCCTCTTCTTCCCCGGGCGCAACAAGTGCCGCAGGGGAAGAAAGAAAAAACACCGTGCGGATCGCCCTCCCTCACGGATTAGATTGGCGTTTAATTAGGGTTTTGTGTTCCTCTTTGAACACCTCTAACAGGGGGGGGGAGGGGGAGTCGATTTGCCCGTCATCCGAACACCTTGGAGCGGAAACGCCCGGGGCGTAAGATGCAGGGAAGAAGGGATCCGGTGTGAAAGAGATGGAGTGCCGAAGGGGTCGCAGGCGACTACCAAGGGAAAGGGCAGTGACTCGAACAATCAATACAGACACGCCCTCGGTTCCCTACACTTTCACTTTTAATGAAAAGCTATGATTTATCAAATAAAAAGGTGATTGGGTAAAAATTAAAACAAATAAAGAAAGAAAAATCATATCTTTAGGCACATATCTCCGCAGGGATTTCATCCGTAAACGAACTGCCTTCTGAATTTCAAATTCATGCAAATAAGGACAGAACTGCATTGTTTAACTTTTCTAATTTGCATCTTGCAATATGGAAAACGTAGAAACAAACCAGACTTAAAAATACGTTCAAACTCAGTGTTAGAACAGTATTTACTTTAACTTGTCATCTACAAAGTTTTTGCCTCGTTTTAAAAGTTTTGTACGTGTTTTTTCGTCTTTGTAATATTTTTCAACAATACGGTCCAGTCTCACATTAAAAGTATAAAACTGATTTATATTTTTTTTCAGACTTGGCTGCTCGGGACATACTTTTCAAGTATGCAATCCGCAGATGGCAAATTACCTTGTTTAATGTATCTGTTTATAATTTTCGCGTAAACTTTATATTTTACATTGGTTTTCATCTTTGTTTTCTAATTTAAATTTTTAAGCTTAAACATGCCACCTACTGCTGAGGACGTAGCGTGTGGTGTGAGACTTATTGATGATGGACGTTCCATCAGGCCATCGGAGTCCCGTAAGAGACCAAAACAATACATAGGTTATACCTTGTACTTGGGTTAACAGAACAAATATAGAATTCTCCATCGAAAAATTGACACAAACAAAACAAAAGGAGAAGTGGATAAACTCTAGCGGTACCAGACACAGCAAAATTATGATGAACCCACCAAAATCACTGCTGCATTTGGAGAGAGCTAAATTCAGAGGAGTAGAACTACTAACCGGTCACTGGCATCTGAGAAAGCGTATACCCAATATGAGCATATACAACCATGATCCCATCTGCAAATTGTATAATGAGGAGGAGGAAACAGCCACCCATATCATTTTCGAATGGGAAGCAACAGCTCTATGGAGATTTAACTAACATCCAAAAAAAACTTAGGTAATCAATTTGTAGCAGTGATAGTCCTGAAAGGTCTAAGGAGAAGAATTGATCTATTGTATTTAACTAAGGAACTAAGAAGGCACAATAAGCCAGAAGGATGCAGTGTCTTAGGAGCACATGCCTCCTAGTATCCTTATACCAATAGCCCTACGAAACTCTGCGAGACGCCGTTCGACGTTTTTGAGAAACTGCATCTTACATTGAAGGTCCGGTTCTGAATGCCCTGAGGTAACAGAACTAAGGATAGGCATTTTTTAATTGTGAAAATTTTGTGGAACCAGCACCGTTACTGTAGTCTCATCAGCTTCGGCAAGTTCGAGGTGTCCAAATTTCTGAAAGCTTGCTCGAAGAAGATTAAATCAGTATGGACTGGTGACTTTTCGTCCCGTAAGAGCATCAGAATTGACCAGAAACACAGAGTTGCACGGCTCACATTTGCTCGAAAACACAACCATTGGTCTTTGGACGATAGGTCTGCTGTACTTTTTACAGATGAGTGTGGATTAGCTCTACGATGTCTTGATGGACTTCGAAATGAAAGGTGCGAAACCTGCAATTTTTCCCAGAGCCAACCTTTTCCACGTAGCTCAGTGATGGTGTGGTCGAGAATTTCAATGAAGGATCGCATAAAGATGGTTGCTATTCGTGGATGGTTTTTGACGGTCACTCGCTATGTGGATAAAATTTTGAAAAATCACGCGTTGCCTATCATCGATGAAACCAGCGACAATCCTATGATAATGCTAGACCACATGTCTCTCGCATAGTACAAACGCACCTTCAACAGCATAACATCAGGGACTTTGCTTCGCCAGTCCGTTTTCCAGACTTGAACACAATCGAGCCTAACCATAAGATAACCTCTGTAGTGGCCGCTTGAAGCTAGCACTAGATGCCACGGCAATCTGTAGAATGTTCTTGCCCTCCACTCTGCAGCCAACCAGAGTAGAGTCCTTCCCTGTATAAGCAGAGGCACTGCCTCGCTAGAGTCAGACTCGTCCATGCGACGAGGTCTCACTTATCACTAATTGACAACATACGCAGACTCATCCACATGACGAGTTCTCACTCATCGCTAATGGATAACATCAAAAGACTCCTCGTCATTCCGACGAGCCATCACTAAAGGAACACCGTCGACGACAAGTACTCGCAGCATTATCCTGATCTCGCTTTCTAAACAGTCCACTTGGCTGTAAACGCCAAACGCTGCTATCGGCTATTGCTGCACCGTAGTACCTCGGCCTTTGTGGAGTCAACCGACTCAATGCGACCGTCCAACAGCCAACGGTTTACTCATGGTCACAGACTACCATCAACGGCGCCACGCACACGGTTACGGCCTCGATCTGTCATCACGGCTTCTCCACACAACACCGGCCCTTCTCCGGGCCACAAAACTCCCAGTCACTAAAACCTCAAAAGGCGAATAAAAGCACGTCCATCACTTCCTGATAGACACCACGGTCTTGAAAGGACTGTTCTTGAATGACCTAACCTCCAGCAAAGTGACATTTCCAGTCTGGTAGAAAGTATGCCGAGGCGTCTTTGAGATTTAATTAAGGCAAGAGGAGGAAATAACTAAAAGAAATTTTATCTATTTTTAAATTTTCAAATATTGAACATTAAAAAACGTGAAACTTTGATTAAGTACATATTAAGTTATATTACAAGTGGGTGGAATTTTTTGTCTGTCAGTGTATTTTATTACCTTCATACTTTATTAGTTTTTTCTATCGTTTTATGATAGACTTTTCCTTTCTTATTTGTTCATATTATTAAGTGAACAGCTAACATGACAAATTTCCTTGCTTGCTTGTTTAATTATACTTGTCGACACATCTCAATTTTCACAATTTCAGCCCTGTTATGTCCATGCCTATGGATCGAAAGAGGTTCATGATTTTCAACCAACTTTTTCCCTTGCCGGTTTTTCAGTACTTGTACGATTGACGAGCTAATTTTTCAGAGAATCATCAGTACAATTTCCTTCGTATTAAGCGCTCACGCACTCCGGGGCTCGGCCAACAAAAGTCATTACTAACGATTAGGACTAAACGCCTGCCTTAATGAAACACGTTTTTTCACTTAAACCCCGTTCTGCCCTTTGATTAGACTGTGTTCTGAACGGACTTTAGAAAAAATTAACTACACAGCGACTCATAGCTGCATCTTTATTTCATGTTTTAGATATTTGCTCTTTTTTTGGTTTAGTAAAGCATCTGTTTTCATTAGTTCAAGGATTTAAGACAGGGTTTTTGCCCGCTGTAGTACATTTCTGGTAAAATCTAGCCGTGTATGATTACAAGCTTTTATATGCCTGAACGGACATAAGTTTTATGAAAATGCAGTATCACAAATAGTTAAACGATACTTCCAACCTTAATAGGACAAAATAATCCTGGAAACATTCTTTACAACATCCTAGAAAGTCTCAACACAGGTGAGCATCATATATAAACAGATGGCTCCAAAATGTACAAGGAACCGGATCGGGCAGTTTTTTGTACAAGCCCAAAACAATCAATCTCATTGGGGAAGTACACTTCGGTCATTCAAACAGAAAAACACGACATCCAATGCTTGCGCCATAGAAAATCTTAAAAGAGGTAACACGGACAAAAAATCTTCATAAGAAGTCATTAAGAAGCCAAGCAGCCATTAAAACAACAGCATCAGATCAAAATTAGTCAATGAATGCATCCAAAATCTCCAAACCCTGGGGGAACACATATCTTGCGTGACAAGGCACGGGAGAATTTTGAGTATCGAGAAAGCAGACAGACTGCCGAGAGGAGAATTCGCAAGAACATACTCTCCCTGAGCCTAAACTTGGGATAATAAAACAAATATAGAATCTTCCATCGCACAATGAATCCATACAAAACAAAACCGGAGGTGGATAAGTTCTAGCAGGGGTAGACACAGTAAACTTATGATGAAACTACCCACACCAAGACTGGCAAAATCACTGCTGCAATTGTACAGGGCTAGGACTCAGAGAAGAAGAACTGCTAAACGATCACTGACATCTGAGCGCACATCTATACAACATGGGCATATTGTGATGATCCCATCTGCAGAATATGTAATGAGGAGGAGGAAACAGCCACCCATATCATCTTCAAATGGGAACTCTATGGAGATTTAAGCTAACATGCGAAAAAAAACTTAGGTAATTAAATTGTAGCAGTGATAGTCCTGGAGGGTCTAAGGAGAAGGATTGGTCTATTGCACTGACCTAAGGAACTAAGAAGGCACAATAAGCCAGAAGGATGTAGTGCCTGGGGAGCACAAATCCCGCTTCCTAGTATCCTCATTACCATTGCATAGTAATAAAAAACCGAAATATTAATATTGTTTTATTGCGATATATTATTTTATTATACTATGTGACTTTTCACAGAACTGATTAATTATACCAGTTACAGGCTGTACCCCAGGCATGAGACTAACGCAGTACGACTGCGCCTTGGAATACTTTCTTCTAATCGACTGCAATTTACTACTGGAGCTATCTACGATCAGGGTGGCGATCTTCGGGATCAGATCGAAGAAGTCGGAGAGTTTATAAGTGGAGAAATGGACGAGGCCGGCAGTCCAGAATTCCGGGTCGATTTTGTTTCGAGCGACGCAGAAGGCGAGGAAGACGGACGCCGCTGCGATCATCGAGGGCTTGACGTGACAGAAAGCCGCGTCGAGGAGGGTCATGTCCGAGATGTACTTTGCGAGAGAATGTTCGGCAGGGGTGGCTCCGGCTACCCTCGAATACCTCCTGATGAAGTGCAATGGCACAGGGTGCCCGAGGTTGTAGTCGAGACACTTCAGAATTTCGCCCTCGGCCTTCAGGATCTCGTGCTCCTGGAGCTCCTCATTGCAGACGAAAAGAAGGTCCGCTACTTCTAAAGCGTCCGTCTCTTCGTATTTGGAAGCCAGAAAGATCGCCGCCAGACCAATCAGCTGAGCGTTGTTGTTCGTTACGGATTTACTCTTTTCGATGTAGCTGTCAATTATGTGAACGGTGAGCTGTAATGTCTCCTGGAGCAGTTGGAAATGGCTTTGGATCTTGACCAGCCAGTCTACAAGGACTGCCCTGGTCTTCTCGGTGATCTGCTGCCCTTCCAGGTGGTTCTCGCTCACTAGCAGTTTTTTCTCGATCCTCCTCAAATGCTTGTAAATATCGTTGACGTAGGCTGTCACGTTGAGGAAATTGTTCTCCCTGGCGACTTTCTTCGGGATCGGCATCTCCTCTTGGGGGTTGGCTGTCGTCTTTGTTTCCTCCTTTGTGTGTATAACGTTCTTGATCTCGCCAAGCACCTTGCGCTCGCTGCGTGTTTGGCGTAAAACGGGCATCTTACCTTTGCAGCCCATGTTCTCTACGTTTTCGTCCACGTACATCGAGCTAGTCGCCATTTTACTGGAGTACCTTTTGTGTTTGTTGGTTTTTCAACTGTCTGGAATTGTTTCAAAGAATAAAATCATATGCTTTTTTTGTTAGCATTTTAAACAGCTTGTCACTTCCTTTTTATCTACATCTGACGAAGTGTCCTCAATGATGTTTGTACTTTAACGTTAATAATTTACTAATATCAATTTTATCCTTAATTATTCCGTCTACAGCTTTAATATCACTTATGTCTTCATATGTGTAGTGTTTTAAAAATTAATTACACTTTTTATCTGAGGTTTTAGTAGAGATGAAAAAGCTAGGGTCACGAGCGGGATTCGAACCCACAACAGTTCTAACCACTTCAGCTACTTTGAGTATCTAAATTATCTCAATTTAGAATCAAGATGCTACATTTAAATCATCTTGTTGTTTCTAACATTTTCATTAATTACAATTAATTAAGGGTTTCAGTTCATATGAAAAAAAGTAAGTGGCACGAGCAGGAGTTGAACACACAATCTTCAGATACACAAATGGTAAAAAAACCAAAGTGGACCACTAAATTAGTGAATTTTCATTAATGAGTCATGAAATTTTCTACTACTATTATTGCGCAATATTTAGGTTTGTGCAATATAGTCGATCGCGTGTAGTCGAAATTGAAAGGTTGTGCAATATATTGTGCTAAATTCAAACCCTTGAAAATATATTGTGCAAACGGGAAAAGGTTGTGCCGTCTGTAGACAATATTGCGCAATATCCCATCAGTCAGTAACGTGGTAGAGTAAGCATCGCCATGGCTGCCAAGGAAGCTGATGGCAATACATTTTTGAATTCATTGACTTTATCGTGGCCTTCCAACTCTGTGGGATGTGAAATGTTAAGATTATACTAATCGTGCGAAGAAGGGGGAGCAGTATGTATGAAGTGTTGTTAGAAAACTACTTTTCCCTATCAAATAGTCACTGTTTGGTCCATTTTCTGCCTTTTTGTGAGCTCTTCTTCTTTTTCCCACTGGCACCCACAGTGATAATCACACAACACGAATTACTATCACTCAACATAACTTCACTACATGAAATTCTGGTTGGAACTAATTGCACAATATATTGCCTTGAAGGTTGTACATCTGTGTTCGCGATATTGTGCAATATATTGCACAAACAACAATATTGCCTGCATACGATACAATTTATTACACAAATCAAAATATTGTGCAATAATATTGAGCAGTGTAGGGCCTCTGCCAAAATATTGTGCAATAATATTGAACGTGTATGGACCCCTTAAGGTTATGTCAAGCACATGGCCAGCAAATTGCAATTAACTTAAACTCGTTTTCTGCACTCTTGGGAAAGTACGCACACTATTTTATTTTGTTAACTGTTAATTGTATATTATTTTATTTTTATATTTTTTAATTTTTAGTAAATAGGCAATGTAAGTTGCCGAAAGTTTGGAGAACCTGACAATTGGTCTTTGCCTTTCTTCACCTGTCTAATGATCTCCACGAAGATTGAAACTCCATGTAGATTATATTTAAGGCATATTAAAGATATGATTTTTGTTGCTAAATATTTTGTTCTTACAATACACCAGTAATCTGAATAAACTCCTATTGGGTTTAATCGCATGTAGAAATTTTAAAATGAGATTATCTTACTTTTGTAGCTGTATCTTTTGGTATAGTGATGCACCACCTTCTGACATGTAGCCGTCGGCAATGTCAAGAGTTTTACTAGAATGGAGAACTTCACCATCAGACATGTACCCTGAAATAATATAAATTTAGTAGAATAAATTTTTAATACCACAGCCAAAAAAATTACCTGAATTGGAAGACGGATTTCTGTAATCGCACTCGATAAAGTTTCTTTCGGTATTACTCCTAGGGTATGTGTCTAAAGGTCTGTATCCTGTAAATAAGCGATTAGGGCTAGATTTTGTTGTTGTATTTTTTTTTTTTTTTAATATTACCTCTATTTCTATTCGCTGGGATTGTCCTAGGTGATATGGCAATCGTTCGTTTATTGTAGCCCGGTAAAAGTGGCTGCATTGGTTTTATTGAAGCGACAGCTTCTTCTGCTTCTTCGATGCTGTTCTGCCGCTCATGGCTCACCTCTAGGACAGCTTGAAGCTGAAATTAATCATGATTTTACATTAATTCATTTCAATATGGTAGTTTAAAAAAAAAAAAAACTTAAAAAGTTATTGAGAAAAATAATATTTATTTGGTATATGAATGTTTTATTTTGTTTAAATAAGTCTGGATTGTAATTTATAAGATGCAAATAACATTTTTTTTTAAAAAGAAATATGTAACGAGTACTTTTAGAAAAATGTATTCCCGGTGAAGTGCTTTGTATGCCATGGTCATGACCAAACTGTTGCAATAGTGTAAGTAGCAATTGAAATTTCAGTTCAGTGCAGTAAAAATTTAAACAAAACACAACCAAAAACAAAATTGCGGTGATGCATGCCAGACAAAAATTCCATTCGAAATTTCAGTAGGAAATACCTTATCAAATTTATTCCTATTACGAAACTCCTGTTTTTTATATTTGTCAGACGAGCTATAGCATACCTTTTCCTTCTCGATGGAGGCATACATTGGCTCGGGGGCAGGCGCCGGAGGCATGGGTGCCACTGGGTGGGTCGGTTTGATGAAACCTTTGACAATAGCTGTCGGTTTCGGTATGCCACCCATGCCGCCGGCTTTTGGGATGCACGCCCCACCCCCTGTAACCCTTAATGGCTCGCTAATGTTAGCTAAGCTCTCCATCGACTGAAACAAAAATATAAAAAAAAAATCAAAAATTTAATTCCTTTACACTTCCAGTTATTCCAAACATAGCTTTGATTTCATTTATGAATATGAATTGAAATTATTTTGCAATAATATGATTAATTTCGCTACTTTCTTTAAATATATAAAAAATATATTGCCTGATAAACAATTATATCAATTTATTATTAAGACACAAGATCAGAATAAATTAGAAATAGATACTTTTGAAGAGGGTGCAGGAGGTGGAGGTGGATTAGTCGGTTCGACAAGAACGCCTTCTTTTTCTTTCGTCGTAGGACTATCGGGCCTCTTCTGCGGCTGTATTATTTTCGACTGTGCAGGCTTCGGCTGATTTGCCGGGCTAGTGAAAGACTGATTCGGCGAAGGCACGATGAGGCTGCTGGGAGGCGGGACCCTGCCAACGCTCTGCATGCTCGCAGGGGTGGCGCTTGGCCCGGAAGACGGTCTCGTCGTCCTGGCCGGCTTTGCTAGTTTTGTCTCTATCTTCGCTGGCTTCTTCCTGGAGATTTTATTGAGGTCATTCTGGCTACCTTCCTTTACCTCTTTTTTCTCTATGCTGAAATAGAAAAAAAAAAAATAAATAAATAAACTCCTGCTTAAAGTCTGTAAACAATCAAAATTAATAACAGAATAATGGGTCAGTTTATATAGTGAAAATCTTTCTTATTTTTTTCAAAACAATTTGTGCGTGCTTACTGTATGATTTTAAACCCTGTAATAGTGCGGCTGAGGCAGTTCATATAATTTGAACTACATTCGGTGATGAAACAATAAGTGAAGGCAATGCCCAAAAGTGGTTCAAAAAGTTTTTTGTAAGAACCAATTATTTAAAAACAAAAAGCTTTTCAGTTGAGATCAAAAGTGTCATGAGCAGGATTTGAACGCACGACCTTTGACTAGATACGCCTCACTGCTCTACCACTTGAGCTGTCGTGCCTTCGATCCACTCGGGCACTAACTTCCCATCTCAACCACACCTTTTGAATTTTCCCTCCTTTGGAACGCCTGGAGTTATTGATGAAGTATTTTTGTTTTATTACACTATTAAATTTGGTACTGTTAACCATTTACCATTTACCAGAGATTAAATGAAAACCTAGGGAATAAACCCCAGGATGGTATATCAGTGAATATACAGTAACAATGTATATTCATAAATAAACTCACAGCATGCGTCATAATGATGATGTTGACGATTTTCATGGAAATAAAAATTCAACAAGTTAAGCGGAAATGAGGGACACCACAAAGATGGTGGCAACTTAACCTAGTACCCAAACAATTTTATGAAGTTTATTACAAAGATTTCAGCCAGAAAAAAAAAAAAAAAAACAAAAAAAACTGAAAGGCAAACTGTGGTAGAAGGAATATCCCAGTGGTAGACATGAATATGATGAAAATCTCACCAATCATATATACCGACAGGTTCCCAGGAAACATAACCTCATTGAAATTTACGAAAAAAGTCTGTGAGCAAGAATTATTGAAGACGATGTAAATAGATTCAAAACCTAGCAAACTTCACAAAAATGTGAAAATTATCACAATTAATTAAGGTTCAATTGAATGAGCAAGATTCGAACCCACGATCTTTGGCTAGATATGCCGCTACTCTACCACTTGAGCTATAGTGACCTTGATCCACTCGGATGTTAACTTCCCATGTCAACACACCACCTTTTGAATTTTGAGGTCATAATCAATCAAGTGGTAGAGCAGCGGCGTATCTACCCAAAGGTCGTGGGTTTGAATCCCGCTCATGCTATTGTCTTTGTTACCTCAACTAAAAACATTAATTAATTGTAATATATTAATTGGTCAGGGTGACCACGAAATTAGTGGAGTTAAAATTATCGACTACCTCTAGCTTAATGTATTGGGTTGTCCGGAAAATAATGCAGGATTTTGGTATTAAACAAAAAAAAAAAAAAAGAAACTAGTTACTTTAAAGCAATGTTCTTTAATCAAAATAATTTCCCATACTCTCAATACATTTCTCCCAACGTGTTGGTAACTTATTAATTCCGTCTGAGTAGAATTCAGAATTTTTAGAATTGATAAAGTCAATAAATGCATTTTCCAGTTCCGTTTGATTTTTGAATATTATGTGTTGTAAGTAGTGGTCCAGGTGTCTAAAAAAATGGTAGTCAGTAGGCGAGAGGTCCGGAGAGTAGGGTGGGTGAGGCAAAGTTTCA
>CM077109.1:17133566-17145733 GCA_039619505.1 Cimex hemipterus | reverse complement strand
CTCTCTCTCTCTCTCTCTCTCTCTCTCTCTCTCTCTTTCATTCTCTTCGTTTGTCTGTCTCTTCCTTTCTCGTATTAATCTAAAGACTCGTAGATATTAAGAGCAGTAGAGGTCTGCAATTTGAAAAAAAGTCGATTATTCTCGTAAAAGGAAATAGTAAGGCGAGGAGGCTATGCCGACAGAAATATAACCCCACTAAAGATAATCATATAACCAGCGATAAAGGTAAAAAATAGTCCAAACCCCCATAGTATTATCATCTTCTGAGAATGCCTACTATTTTTTTCTCTAGGAAAAGTCTATGTTAACGAAGTAAAAAAAAATACGAGGGAAATATGCAGACATCTACTAAAAATAGTTAACTTGTGACAAACTGCTTTCAAGGCATAAATTAGTCTAAAAACCCGAAGATACCACCATCTTCAGAACATATCTGCACGTTTCTTTAGGCGAAGTCTTAGAATAAAATTAAAAGAGCAAAGCGAGAGAAATATGCGGACATCTACTTAAAAATAGTTAAAAACCTGTCACAAACGGAACTGCGAGCGAGTGGCCAGAACGATTAAGGGCATAAATTAGTCTAACATTAAGATTTTACCGTGTTCAGTTGAAAAAAATCTTGTAATAAAGTAAAATGAGCAAAGCGAGGGAAATATGCGGACACCTACTAAAAAATAGTTAAACAACTTGTAACAAACGAAAATTTATGATGATTGAAGCATAAAATAACCTAAAGACTTGAAATATTACCATCTTTCGTACATGTTTGCACGTTTCTTTCTCAGAAAAGTCTATTTTAATAAAGTATAAAGTGCCAGGCGAGGGAAATATGCAGACATCTGAAGATAGTAAACAACAATTTGTGACAAACGAAACTGCGAGCTAGTTAGTTAGAATGACTGAACTGTAAATCTAAAAACTACTAAGCTTAAAGTTCGTAGATGATAACTGTTACGACATTAGACAACAATGTGGTTGTTACAAACCTCCTGAAAGCCCACCCCCAAGAGCAAATGGAATAAGTTACGCCCTCGGAGGCAGTCCGCCGCGATAATAAACTTGACGAGAAGCCCTGAAACGACGGGCCGTAATAAAACTTCGCCCTCACGCCCTCATCATAACGCAGTCGAGTCGCAAGGCCTTATTTGCCCCGTCGAGATAAACCGGGATTCACACGGAAAATCCGCCCTGGAGATTTAACAAAGTAAACAAAAACGCCACTTCTCAAATTAGTGTTGTTTCTCTGTGCGGCAACTTGAAAATGACTAAATTTTATGCGTGGTGTTCAGTGACCACCATTATGCCGTCTGGTGTGACATAGGTTTTAGAAAAACATTTTCTTTATCGTGCCGACGTTTCGATCTTTATTGAGAACATCTTCAGGCCATGGAATTTATAACATATATTTGCATAATTTAAACAAATTTTGAAAATCCCTGATAAAAAAAGTTTTTCTAAACCTTTTAAACCCTAAATCAGACTTCTTATGATATCCAAATAATCACTAAATTTTATGTTTTTATTTTAATTTTAAATAAGTGATGTCATAAGAACGATGACTGGAAACAAATTTCACAGGATTCACTGTTATTCGTGGTCCGCTTGACCAATTAATATCATTCAATTAATTAAGGGTTTGGATAAAAAATTAAATGTCACTAGCGGGATTCGAACCCATTACCTTCGGCTTGATACGCCGCTACTCGACGACTTGAAGTCACGATAGCTCAACTGGTAGAGTAGCGGCGTTCCAAGTCGAAGGTCGTGGGTTCGAATCCCGCTCTCGACGCTTACTTTTTTATCTTAATTAAAAATCTTAATGTTATAGGTCTTTGCAATTAATGGTAAATAATTTTTAATAAGTAAAATAAGATTTTACAGATGAATTTGTATTTTCTAATATTTACAAAATTTTGTGTTTTGGTTGTATTTCTTCTCAATCTTTATTGTGACCGTAACGATTAACGATACAGGTTCTATTAAAAAAAAAAAGAAAAAGAAAAAAACAACACGACCAAAAGGTAAAGTCTTTCAGTACAAAGGCCACCCGCTGCTTTCGAGGCATCAATGTGTCACTTTCTTTGTCTATTAAGTATTCATGGAGTAAAAAAAAATCTTTTTAAAAGAAAATGATTTATATATGACAAAATATCTACGTGATGATTTTTAATAATAAAAGTACAAAAAGGGGCAAAATGAAAACATGTGACTTTCTTCAGGTTTTTATATTTAAAAGATTTTTGTATATTTTAATATTTGTATATAGAGAACAAATTCAGCTAGTGCTCTTATGAAAAATTAAACGGCCCATTTCTCTTTTTCCCTTTGTACCTTGTTCAACGAACGTCTCCCCGGCCAGGTCATCCCCTCGACAATCAATCAGCCTTATTTATTCCACCCCCGGTCGGTATCCTTTTCCCAGAGGACGGGATCCCATCCCTAATCACTTTACCGGGTTTCGACTCCATAAATTTATATATACCCCCTCTCTTTTTTTCCATTTTGGGTGTCGTTGCACTTGTCTCCTGTGAGAATGGATGAAAAAAAAAAAAGCTAAAATTTTGTTAATCCCGCTCGATCTAGAAACACTTCCGAATTGGACGCGATTACGAAGGAACGAGTATAAAAAGATTTTTTTTCTCTGTACTGCCTTCAAATCGTCACATATTAGAATCATTTAGATACATGGAATGATTGGTTGTAAAAATAAAATAGTTGGATGAATAAAGAAATGATGGTAGCGCTTCTGGGTTCGAAACTCTGCACTCCCCATGAGATTTTATTATTTATTAAATGGTAATAATAGATAACAAACATTCTAAAGTGGTTATCTGTCTATCTCTCTGTCTCTGTCTGTCTGTATGATTACTACCTTCTTTTGACATTATTCAAATTTTATTTCATGGTATTCATTATTCAGAGATCGTGAGATGTGGTCTGGTGTGATGTAGGTTTGAGAAAAAAACCAATTCTTCATCCTGCCAACGTTTCGATCTTCATTGAGATCATCTTCAGGGCGCAAAGTGTTTATTTTCTGTTTGAAGATGTGTCATTCTTGTACGCGTGTTGAGAGGGCACTTCCAACACAATGACAACAAACACTTTGCGCCCTGAAGATGTTCTCAATAAAGATCGAAACGTTAGTAGCATGAATATGTTTTTTAAAACCTATGTCACACCAGACCGCATCTCACGATTTCAGAATAATCATTAATTAACAGTCACAAATCATTACACATTATTTGTCGAGTAATTGAACTGGGCGAAAAATCCGCAGCAACAATTTCCAATGAAACCTGGTTTGAGAAAAACAAGATTAACCTAGATGTTAGTCCACTACATTCCGTGCTCCGATCGACCAAATAACTATTTGGTTTATACTTTCAATACTTTCAATCATGTGTGGTGTGGGTTTTTAGAAAAACATTTTCTTTATCGTTCCAACGTTTCGGTCTTTATTGAGATCATCTTCAGTGCTCAAAGTGTTTGCCTTGTGTGTAATTGTGCCATTCTTGCGTGTCGTGTTGAGAGTGCCCTAAAAACTGTATCCGAGTGAATCGAAGTCATGGTAAGTGGTAGAGCAGCTGGTATTTAGCCGAAAGTCGTGGTTTCGAATCGCGCTCGTGGCACTAGCTTTTTTTCATTTTAACCAAACGGTTAATGTTACAATTATTTAGAGATCGTGAGATGCGGTCTGCTGTGATGTTGTTTTCAGGAAAAACCATTTTCTTTATCATGCCCACGTTTCGGTCTTTATTGAGATCATCTTCAGGGCTCAAAGTGACAGTTTTGTGTGTAAATGTGTTATTATTGTGTCGAGAGTGCCCTCTTAACATGGCACCCAAGAATGGGAAGACTAATACATAAGAGAACCACTTTGTGCTCTGAAGATGATCTCAATACAGATCGAAACGTTGGCACAATAAAGAAAATGTTATAGACAAGAAACAAGAAACAACAATTGAGAAAAGAAAAAGGTTTTTTTTATCGTATATGGCAAGTGGGGACCAGCAGGTAAAATGTAAAATTCGTAAGGGCACTCAACTGGATGAATATTCCCTAATGGAAAAACGTCTCAAACAGTATTGAAGATGTCCTTGTCGCCCCTATTCTGACAGCCTTAAGGATCAAGTTACTAAAGACGCTTAGTATGCATTATATTCACTTTATAACACGTTTAAGGAAGATGCACGCTGGAGAAAGGGCCATTAATGTAAAGAGTCAGTTAATGTAATAATTATTTATAAATAAACATTCGTTATCGTCATTCGGGGCGTTGTTCCAGCCGTATCAAAAGCGATTAGATTATAAAGGGCGAAACAATTTCGAGTTAAATGGCTTACGGGCTCGGTTTTTAATACGGCAAAAGACGTAAAACAGGCTATTCTACATAATGAAATTATAATGAAGTCAGAACAAACTGCCTTTTCCCCGTAATCGGCCGGCTAACTGAACAACGCGGAAGATCGGGAAAGGGGATGCGGGTCAAATGGGCCAAAATTGACAGATGCACAAGGCGGAGACATCTGCGCAAAGAACAATTTAAAACGGATGATTTAACGATTCGGATCCGAGTTGGCCCATATAAAGGCGGCCGGGTTGATCATCAAAGGGGGAAACGGCAGGATCAACGTCCTCGGTTATAATTTATTACCGATTATTTGGGTGTCTCAATATCGCTTTCCATATCTAATCGGGCCCGTTCAACATAATCCTACCATTCGGGAAATATGCTGTCGTACATACTTTCTACCGTTCTGTTATGACCGCCGGAGGCCACACAGGAAACATCCGACATGAGGAAAGCGGCTAATAATAATAAATTTCCCAGGAAAAAAAATTAAGACAAAAGATAAAACGACTTGAGATGAACAGGTCTATTTGAAAAACATCTATATCCCATCATCATTTATTCTCCTCTCCCTCAGAAGAGAATCCTTGCCAAGAGGTTTTGATTAAAATGACCCGGAGTTGATATTTGGCCCGGCTCCGAGTGGAGATAAGTCAAAACGGGCTAAAAGCCCCGACAGGAACACGTCTAAATCCGTAGGGCGACACGTGTACAGCTGATTTGTTTTCCGGGCCCTCCCAAGGGCACGGTTTTCGGATTTATCCTCATTCTCTTTTCCGGTTTGTTTAGAGTTATTGGATTTAACGCTAGCTTTTTACTCCGCGCGGGACGACAGAAACTGAATTGGAACGAGGTTTAACTCGTTTCTACGGGCTGGTCGCGATGACTTTGAACCGATTCGAGACCCCCCTTTTGTAATTTCTGCGATCCTCTGCCTGTCTGCCCCGTTTCAAAAGAAACTTCCATTCGAACATGAAATCCAATCTAGATCTATTGTTTCAAAATCGAAAATTCACTAAGCTACGAACAGATCCACTCACAAATACACCGGCAATGCATGTTTGTAATTTAAAAGCTAATAAAAATTTCAATTGTGAAATTAAACTAAAAGGGAGCAATAAGAAAGTAAACACCCTGAATGTGTAGAAGGACTCTTCTCATATTATGTTCATGAAACTTCTGTTTCTGCCTGTCTATCTGCTATTCTGTCACTCCCTCCCACACACACACTCTCTCTCTCTCTCTCCCTCCCTCCCCCTCTATCTCTTTATTTACTCTATTTAACTATTTTATGTTCCTCTCTCATTGCTCTGTATATAAATCTACATCTCCTTTTTGTTTTAATCTTTCATTCTAATATATTTTAATTATTTTCTACCTTATACCCTTTCTCTCATCCCTTTCTCTCCTGTCTTGTTCTCTTACTCTCAGTATTCAAACCTCCGTCTTTTTTGTCCCTTTTATTTTTTCTCTCTTTCACCACAAAAAGATAAAGATAAGCACGGATAAATACAGAGAAATAATTATTAAGAGACTAGTGACAAGCGATTCTGTCCAACAATAATGTCCATTTAGAAGCTAGAAGAAGATCAATTCTGCAAATTAAGAATTGGAGAATAGTAATAAATTAACCGTAGGTGGACAGAGATTGAGGAAGTGGGGAGGAAGGCAAAAGAAGCAGCTCGGTATGACCTTTCCTATGTTTTACATCAAGTTGCCTTTCTCTCTCACTCTATCTTTTCCTCTATCTCAATCTGTCTCTCACTTGACAGACAATGTTCTGGCACTTTCACGTTTTCCTTTTTTTTCTTCTTCTTTTCTATTTCAAACTGACCCTCACTCCATATCCCGATATTTTCTGGCTCTTTCTCGTTTTCGTTCCCACTTTTTCTTCAAACCTTTCCATATTTCATGTGAAAATCTAACCATTGTATTTGTGTATGTATGCGTGAGAAAACTATTTAAACATATAAAATGACCCAAAATATATAAAATATAGAAATGCTAAAGGTTTATGTGGCTTTGTCCTCGATCATAATGGCTAAATGAATAACACGCAAACTTTTTTTTTAATATCATCAGGTTTAGCCCCTTTTTTAGTACATTAACACGTTTCCACAAGTCTGTGTCATTGAACGTATCGAATAAAACCTGGATCATCTTACGAAATTTGATCAAAGTAGCGTTCGTAACAGGAAAATTTACTTTTAATTTAGAGTCAGGGGCGTGTTTTAAATCTAGAAAGTACGAATGTTCCATGTTAACCAGCTGATACTCCATGACACATAACCTTTGGAAAAATCGTATGTCCTACGCTTAGACCAGTGCCATCTTTGAGGAACAGAACAAACCAATTTTAAAGAAGTTTGGCATTTAGAACATTTTTAGGGTTGATTGTTTGGAGATCGTGATGCCGTCTGGTGAGACGTAGCTTTTAGAAAAACATTTCCTTCATCTTATCAACGTTTCGAGCTTTATTGAGATCATCTTCAGAGCTCAAAGCGTTTGTTTTCTGCTTGTTGCGCCATTCTTGCGAGTCGTGTTGAGAGGACACTCTTATTATTACTTTGAGCTCTGAAGATGATCTCAATTAAGCTCGAAACGTAGTACGATAAAGAAATTGTTTTTCTAAAACCTACATCACACCAGACCTCATCTCATGATCTCCAAATAAAAATTAACTAACAGTCACTAATCACCACACATTATTAGGATTATTGATGATGGCACATAGGCCATATTAAGAAAACATCTCAGTTAATAGAAAATTGGCACTTTGATCGTTTGGAATTTTATTCATGAATGAGGTTAAATTTTTATGTACGTAAAAGAAAATTCATGTAACTGGAGATTTTTGTGAAGTAAATAGTTCTTGTTTTCCACTTTTGCGTCTTTCACAATAACGCTGGATCCCTCATCGGACTTGACAGGTGTAGATTTTTTTATACGCCAAAGCCTTTCATGGGGCATCACCCCCATTTTCCATTCATAAAGCACAATGGCGTACTTCACACATTAAGCATCGCATTAAAGAGCGGCCTTCGTGACAAATTCTGTGGAAGTTTATTTAATAATAAAAAAAGTGGTATAAAAAGTTGTCGAGATTTTATCGACATGGATGGATGAAAGGTACAAAAGGTCCGTTCCGGTCCTACCAGGTCTACTAGTTTTACCAACCAACGGGCATGGGGTTATCAATGAATCTAAGCCGGGCCCTGGAAAAACGAATTTGTTGCGATTTCGAAATGTAAACAAGCTGTCGTACCATGAAGTGCGAACTTAAAAAGGACTTACCTAGGACTTCTGTCAAACAATCCGTCCGGTACGTTCAAGTCGAGGAAAAAAAAGGACGCGAGCTTTCTCTCAATTTATAAATAGACAGTTCTCATTAGGACGAATTGGCTTTGCCGATGATGATTGCCTATGAGTTTAAACTAAACAGTAATTGCCTTAATCATTGACTTAAAAAAGAATTAAGATAAGGTTTATCATTTGTGAAGATTCATTGAAAAACAAAAACGATCTTTTTATGAAATAAGGCATCAGATACAATGATATGGTACACAGATGGCTCTAAAACAAACGAAGGAACCAGATGAGGCGTTTTCTGTACAAGCACAAAACATGAGCAATCAAACTCATTGAAAAATTACATTTCGGTCTTTCAAGCGGAAAAAGATGCCATCAATGCTTGTGCCCTGGAAAATCTTAAAAGAGGTCACGCTGACAAAAAATCCTTATAAGGTCAGATAACCAACGAGCCATTAAAGCATTAGCATGTAAAAGAATAACATCAAAATTAGTCAGCGAATGCGTCCAAAATCTCCAAAACCTGGGGAAACACAACAGCCTGATGACACCTTGGGTGCCAGGGCACAGGGGAATTTTGGGTGACGAGAAAGCAGACAGCCTGGCCAGAGGAGGGTCTGCAAGATCATAGGCCACGAACCTATTCTTGGGATAACAAAAACAAATTTAGAATCCTCCACCGCAGAATGGATCCAAGCAAAACAAAAGGAGAAGTGGATAAAATCTAGCGGTGCTAGGCACAGCAAACTTATGATGAAACAACCCTCACCAAGACTGGCAAAAACATTGCTGCAACTGGCTAGGCCACGATAGTTCAAGTAGTAGAGCAACGGCTGAAGGTCATCGAAGGTCTCACCGAAAAACCTTAATTGAAAGATTGGTCAAGCAGACCATAAAAACTAGTGAATTTATTCATTATTCATATCAAATCATCTTAGTTACATATTAATTGTTAGTGTATGAATACTTAACCCTCGCCAAGAATGGCAAAATCACTGCTGCAACTGGAGAGGAAATACATGCCCATCAATGCTTGTGCCATGGAAAATCTGGGTGGTTACACTGACAAAAAATCCTCCTAAGATCAGATAGCCAAGCAGCCATTAAAGCATTAGCATGTAAAAGAATAATATCAAAATTAGTCAGCGAGTACATCGAAAATCTGGGGAGATACAACAACCTGATGATACCTTGGGTGCCAAACACAGGGCAATTTTGGCTAACGAGAAAGCAGACAGCCTCGCCAGAGGAGGATCTGCACGGCCATACATAGGCCCCGAACATATTCTTTGGATAACAAAACCAAATTTAGAACCTTCCATCGCAGAATGGATCCAAACAAAACAAAAGTAGAAGTGGATAAACTCTAGCGGTGCTAGGCATAGTAAACTTATGACTAAACAACCCTCACCAAGACTGGCAAAATTACTGGTCATTGGAGAGGTCTAAACTAACCGGTCACTGTTATCTGAGAAAACATCTACACTACATGGACATATACAGCGCTGATCCCATTTGCAGATTATGTAATGAGGAGGAAGAAAAAACCAATCTTATCATCGTCGAATGCGAAGCAACAGATCAATTGAGATTCAACCAAACATACGAAATTGTAGCAGCGACAGTCAATGACCTGATACTTCTAACAAGAAGGAGTTAGTCTATTGCACTAAAATAAGGAACTAGGAAGGATCGTGGTGCCAGAAGGCTGCATTGCATGAAAACATCTAAAATTGGGTTATACAACGATGATCTCCAATCAGCAGTTTATGTAATGAGGAGGAGGAAATAGCCACCCATACCATCTTCGAATGCGAAGCAACAGCTCAATGGAGGTTTAACCTAACGTATGGAAAAGACTTAGGGAATCAAATTCAGCAGCGACAGTCCCTGACCTGATGTAAAGAGATGAATTGAATCTATTGCACTGAACTAAGGGACTGGGAAGGATGGTGGTGCCAGAAGGCTGCATTGCCTGGCACATAGAAAACATCTAACATGGGCTCAACACTTTTCATTATCTCGGTTGTCTGTTCGTCTCCCCCTTTATCATTCCCACGCTCCCTCTCTGTTTCAGTCTCTCTTTTTCATTATCTCGTTTTTCTGTCTGTCTATCTCTCTGTTTCATTGTCTTGTTTGTTAGTTTATCTGTCTGTTTTCTCTCTCTCTCTCTCCCTATCTTTCATCCTTTATGTTTGTCTCTCTCTCTCTCTCTCTCTCTCTCTTTCATTCTTTCGTCTCTCTCTCTCTCTTTCAGACTCACTTTTTCATTATCTCGGTTGTCTGTCAATCTCTCCCTTTTTCATTCTCACGCTCCCTCTCTGTTTCAGTCTCTCTTTTTCATTTTGTTGTTTGTTTGTCTGTCTCTCTTTCTAACTCCCTTTCATTCTTTGCGTTTGTCTCTCTCTCTCTCTCTCTCTCTCTCTCTCTCTATCTCTATCTCTGTCTGTCTCTCGTTTGTCTGTCTCGCTCTCTATCTCTCCGTCTAGTTCTCTCTGGTCTTTTTATAAACTTAAAAATCTATAATTTTTTTAAGTAGTCAGTTTATAATAGTGAAATACCCACGAAACCGGGTTACTTTCAGATTCATTTTGGACAATCCCGGTCCGTATAGTCTCGCTCTGGTTCTTAGATTTAGCATTGTTATTTTACACGTTGACCCAAATGATTTGTAGTAACATAATTTGGCTTCTTAAAACTTATCTTTACTGATTAAACAAATAAAAAAATTTGTTTAAAATTAAAAAAAAAGCAGGAAAACACATGACAAAACGCACAGAGAAAATCGCGAAATGCTGATTCTCCAGGGGGCTTTGCTGAATAAGGGCGATCTTAGAATATCAAAACGAAGACACAAAATGACAGATTTACATGTTAATCTTCACATCAACATAATTTCACATAATCCTGTCTGAAGGTTGTTAGGGTGTTGTGTTTAAGGCGAATGTAAACACTTCCAGGCTCTGGGTTTGGGGTCTCAATGGTATGTCTACGCGTAATCCAGATGAACAGCCAAGAAACGGTTGACGGAATTTTGATGAGAATCGATTTCCGGTCCGCCTGTTTTCGTTGATAGTCGAAGCAAAACATTTTCCGATAGAGGAAGAAATGAGGGCCTAGTCCAATCTGAAAACGTTTCCTCTGCCACATTTTGCCGATGCATCATAGTTTCTCCTGGAGTTTTGCAAGGATTGTAAAGAGGTTTTGAACTCGCGTTTTACCTTCGGATCTCGCGGATCTCCGGGGACGTCGGGACGCTCCTGGCACGCCTCCTTTCCGGACGGACCGTCGAGGACCCGCTGTTTCCCATGGCATAGGCCGAAAACTAACTGGACCGTCATCTGTCGGGGTTCGGGGATGTGCGGCCACCTGGCAGAACCCCACCCCTCGGGGAAACCCCTAGCAAAAAACACAATGGGCTCAACCCCCGCCACACTAGGCCACGCGACCAACCCTCCCAATCCAACCCATATTCTATAATCGATATTAATAGCGCTTTACTATAAATGTGACGTATAACAACTGACTAACAGCTTATCCAACTTTTAACACAGAGGATGAGAAATGTAAAAAATGTAAAAGTTCAGATAAAAAATGTTTACTTTTCCCAAGTATAAATTTTATAACAAAGAATCTAATGAAAAAAGATACATTTTATAGGCAACTATCGATCAACAACAGTACAGGTTGTGTTCCAGTAAATTCTCTTTGTATAAACAATTTTCTTAAGATAAAAACAAGCAGTTTAATTTTTTTTTTCGCTCGTGGAATTTAACATTTCCAAAGAAGTATATCAGACGATTTTTGATATAGTGATGTGATAAATGTAAAGGGTTTTTCAATACCTGAGGCTGCGCAGTTTATTTTATTTGTATATGCACTTTCACTCTTTCTCCGTCTCTTTTTGTACTATTACTATCTTCCTTACTTATTTTCTGTTTTCATTCTTACTTTCTTTCTATATTTCCGTCTTCATTTATCTAGTTTTCTTTCTTTATTACCTATATCTATCGTTATTTATTCATTTCGTATTTTCTCTTATTCATATTTCCTCTATCTGCCTGTCAGTGTGTCTCTGTCTGTTTGTTAGTCTCAAGTTCTCTAGGATAGTTCTTTATTCCTTTGTTCTCTGTTGATCTTTATTTATTCGTTTAATTTTATTTTTATCCCTATTTTTATTACTCTTTTTGATTTTACTTTATTTCAATCTCTCTCCCATTTCTCTGTCTGCCTGTCTGTCTGTCTTCCTCTACCTCTTTCTCCCTGTCGATCTCTATTTCTATATTTCTATCTGTATCAATATATCTTTCTTCCACTTTTCCTATACCTCTCTTTACTTACTCATTTTCTCTTTTCTTTTGTTCCTGTTTCTCTCTTTTCTGTTCCTCCCTCTCTGTGCCATCTCTCTCTCCCTCTCATTCCTTCTCTATCTCTATATTTCTGTATTTTTTATTAATCTATCTTTTTTCTCTAATTCCTATATTTTTTTATTCGTTTAATTTTCCCT
>CM077109.1:17112719-17124045 GCA_039619505.1 Cimex hemipterus | reverse complement strand
ACTATGGGACATTTCAATTTTGATCAATTGTGGAAAATTTTGTTAAAATCTGTTTACAGGAATTTTTACTGGGCATCAATGTATTTTGATTTGTGAGAACCCAACCAAATTAAAATATTGTCGTTATATAGGAATGCATTTTGATGAAATTAGACGTAATTATTCAGCAATTAACTTGTATAAAAAAGCAATATCGTTTATGACATTGACTAAAATATTGGACGTTTCAATTTTGATCAATTGTGGAAAATTTTGTTAAATTTTGGAGGAATTTTTACTGGGCATCAATGTATTTTGCTTTGTGAGAAGCCAACCAAATAAAAATGTCGTTATTTTGGTAATAAATGAACGCATTTTCATGAAATTTTACATAATGACTGAGCGCTTAAAATTTTATAACAAAGCAATCTTGTTTAATCGTTAACAATTCCTATGATAATGGACAATTCAATTTTGATCAATTGTGGAAAAAGTTGTTATAATCTGTTTACAGGAATTTTCACTGGGCATAAAATGTATTTTGATTTGTGAGAAGCCAGCAAAATTAAAATTCGTTAACAATTCCTATGATAATGGACAATTCAATTTTGATCAATTGTGGAAAAATTAGTTAAAATCTGTTTACAGGAATATTTATATATTTTGAACATTTTGCTAACTTTTTTTGTCATTTACTACATTGAGCTATAGCTAAATCAATCTCCTTCTGCTTAAATAATAAGTCAATAGATGTTTCGCTATATTAAAAAAAGTTTTTGAAGGTATGTTTTTTAAGCAGCTGCCGAAATTAGTATGGTAAGTTATTCCGTAGTTTATCAACAAGGACAGGTCAAAAACGTGTACATAACTTGTTGGATAAGTGTTTACAGGATGATTTGTTATTGGTCTTAAGTTCTCCAAATAAGTCCTCAACGAAGCGAACGAGCGCGTCTTCGTCCAATTAACAACGGCTGAAGTCAACAGACGACCGTCGTAAACAATATTTTCCGAGCACCCAGGGTCAATTGGGCGCTTTTCGGACTAATCTAAAAGTCAAATGACAAAAGGGCCCAGGGGGTGGTGTCGACTATGCGACTTTTATCCTCACAGCGGGACTTTAAGCATCTTCTTCGAATAAACATGGGCGTTTAATGGAGTCCGAGAAATACACCGCATTAATAATTGTATACAATCTGTTGAATATTTGATCAAGTTTATCAAAAACCTTTTGCAACCAAAAAAAAAAAATGCAAACTTAGAAATGTTTTGAGTGATAAAAGATTTGTTGGGATTTATGTAAATTGGGGTTGTGTGGATACAATTGGTTTGTAAACATTTCCGATATGTGATTTTCATGTCGGTAGCGGGTTTGACGGTGACCCTTCTGCCCTCCGGCCACCTGCCACGACCATTCGGCTTTGATCCTACAGCTAATTATACACCTATTACCCATTCCCCTCTTGGTGGCGAAAGAAGATCAAAAGCCGATCGTGCAACGCGGGATGGTAAATTTTCAAAATTTCCTCCCGTCGTGCATTACGCCGATTTCTTTTCCACAGAGATCCTGGCCATAGAGGTAATTATTCTTCGCCAGCGTTCAACTTAATCCCTGACGAGTTAAACCCGTGTCTGGATTAGGACGAGGTCCGTGTGATATAAATCATCGTTAGTACTTCATTAATCCCGATACTCACAACGCAGAGCATATCGAACAAGCTGTTCATTACCAATTTGTTACTTTTGATAAATGGCCCATAGAAAACGCCCGAATGACCAATTCAATGAGAGCAGATTTATGGTCCATTTGATTTCCAACCTAATTGAAAAAAAAAAGGAAAAAACCTCTCTGTTGACGAAACCAAGTTACGGAAAACACCAGAAAATACACTAGAATAAATTTTCAACGTGTGTTTTAAATTTTTTTTTTTAAACACACTGAATCAACGAGGGTAGGAAAATATTGGTATGAATAGATTGGAATTGCGAGAGTACAAACAAGGGGCATATGAGAAATTTACCCCGTTGCATTTCTGTGTATCTTTTTCCCCTGGATATTCCATTTGCCGATTGTCCCTACCGGTTTAATTGTACGCCCCCTTTTCAAAACGGACCGTCTGATTCTGACCGTATGATATACAGGCCGTTTTTCCCTAAGGGCCGACGGCCGAAAAGTGATTTAGGCCCAGGACCCGAGCCAAAACAAAAGGGATCTTTTTGATACCAATTATTTCCCTTACGGGCACAGGAGGGCAGGGAAAAGACCTAAACATAGAAATATTTAACAACCCTTATAAAAGATTTCGCTAAAACCCTCAAATAAATAACAACTAACTCAGCATTATCGAATAAATTTACAAATATGAAATTAATATTAATTTCAAATGAATTCAAATAATAGTGTCTTTTGGGCTAACCATGCACGCTTCATTGGTTAAAATTTTCATCGGAAATCCTCATATTTCACGCGCACTCGATTTTGTAGGCAAAGGTTAACTGGAAAGTTGTACAAAATGTAGGATAATTAGGCCATACAATTTTGCAAGAAAGAGAGAAACAAGCAGCCATCCACTGGATATGCCGTACAGTCTGAGAATACGCACACTTTTAATGATTAATACATTACAATTAATTAAGATTTATAGTTGAGATAAAAAATTCGAACCCGCGACCTTCGGCTAGATACGCCGCTGCTTTACTGCTTGAGCTACACAATCCCACTTTTCGGATTTCGAAAAAAAAAGGAGCGAAAATCCGAAAAGTGGGGTTGAAATGGGAAGTTAATGTCCGATTTGATAGAAGTGACGGTAGCTCAAGTAGTAGATGCGAAGGTTGTGGGTTCGAATCCCGCTCGTGCCAAATTTTTTTTATCTCAACTAAAAACCTTAATTAATTGTAAAATATCAACTGGTCAAGCGGACCACGAAATTAGTAAATTTTGATAGATTTAAATGAAGTATACTCCAATAAAGCTCTCCGTGGACATTTCGTTTGTCACCGAGAATCCAAACCGATTACGCGGCATTTAAAAAATGGCCGAAAAGGAGGGAAAATTCAAAAGGTGGGGTAGAAGTCACGATAGCTCAAGTGGCTAGAGCAGCGGTGTACTGAGGCGAAGGTCGTGGGTTCGAATCCCGCTCGTGCCAACGACTTTTTTATCTCAACTAAAAACCTTAATTAATTTTAATTATCATCTATGTTAATCTTTATGTAACGTTTTGGGTGGATTGAAAAATTTAGTGTCACGAGCGAGATTCGAACCCACGACCTTCGGCTCAAAAAGCTGCCTCTAACCACTTGAGCTCACAACGACGACTGACGATGACTTAAGTGGTTAGCGCAGCGGCGTATAAGGGTTCACTTGAAAGAAAAACATTTTCTTTATCGTGCCAATGTTTCGAACTTTATTTAGATCATCTTCAGGGCAGTGTTTATTTTCTGTATGGACGTGGGTCGTGTGGAGAGACAGAGTTTTTACGGCATTATCAACACGATCCACAAGAATGACACAACTACGCAGCAAACGAACACTTTGAGCTCTGAAGATGAACTCAATAAGGTTCGAAACGTCGGCACGATAAAGAGAACTTTTTTTTAAACCTAGCACTAGACCTCTCACGATCTACAAATAATCATTGGTTAACGGTCACTAAACCGAGGTTAAATCCTCACAGTATTTGTTTAGCATAAGATATTTCAGCATCTACTTGTTTATCTCAAACAAGGTTTCATTGGAAATTGTTTGTTTGGATTTTTCGCCTTGTTCAATTACTCGACAAATAAGATTGTGAAATGATAGTGTATTGCATTCTGTAGGGTTAGTTTAATACTTTAACTAAAGAGCATGAGGGTATACATTTGTTAAAATAGACTGGTACGAAAGCAACTTGCAGCAAAATGTTTTACGATGATAGGAAAGATCAACTTTTGGCAATAACAGAAAATATCGGTGCGAGTTATATTTTTCGTATAACCAGATCGAAGAATAAATCATTTTTCGAACCGTTTCGAAGATGAGGCAAAAGGTGGAAAACAAGAGGCGGGCTTTTATCTCCTGAAGAAACGTGTCTGGGTAAACCTGGATTTATCACGACTATCTCGGGGATGCCGTTGTAAAATGCGAGAACCCCGCGTTTAAGGGTGCAGGGACAAAAAAGGAGGGTAGATACCAGATGAGTTGTGGCGCAGGGAAGAGTGCGTTCGCTGATAGACCCTCCGTCTTAAAACCGCCCCAAAGGTGAGGACTGGTGGAAATATAGCGTCTTTTGTCCTCAAGTCCCCTTGTAGCAATCGATCGGTTTAACCATGAAATAACCGACGGTAACGCGGTCCGTCATGTTTCGCCGATTGTTCCCAGCCCAACCGGCCCGGGACCAAATAACGTTTTGTGAGATGCAATTTGGATCTCCAATAAAGCCGGTCGGAAATGGCAGGCATCGGTGTACCCAATCAAGAAGTCATTGTCTTTAATCTAAACCGCAGATGGGCGGTGCGTGTGCAATCTACTGATAGTGGCTCCTGGCCCGTCCGACTCTCCGACTGGGGCCCTTTTAATCGACCTGCCTCCTACAGGAAATTCCCTTTCTCACACTGAGAAACCGGACGAAATGACCTTTCGTAACAACGTAAAACAAATAGAAAAAGCAATCATGATTTAATATTTCCAACTTCTGAGTAATCGAAGAATCTTTTTACTAGGTACAGCAGGGCTTTCGAAAATTTAAACAGAGAAACTCTTTCACAGAACAAATCCATGGCGAACCTTCGAATTCAAGCATTTAAAATTAGATTCTTACATGTAGTAAATTAAAGTTTTATAAATTAGCATTAGCCAGTCCTCTCGTTGGATGGAGAAGGAATCACTATGAAAACAATTTCAATTAATTAAGATTTTCCTTTGAGACAAAAAAGTCAGTGTTCTGGGCGGGATTCGAACCCACGACCTTCGGTTTAATACGATGTTCTACCACTTGAGCTATCGTGACCTTGATCCACTCGGGCGCTAACTTCCCATCTCAACCCCACCTTTCTCATTTTCCCTCCTTTTTGCCATTTCTCAATTGTCGTGTAATCTATTTGATTCTCGGCGACGAATGAAATAGCTACGGAGACCTTTAGTGGTGGTATATTTTTATTTAACTTATTAAATTCACTAGTTTCATGATCCGTTTACCAATTAATATTTTTCGATTAATTAAGGTTTTTAGTTGAGATGAAAAAATCAGCGTCAGGAGCCGGATTCGAACCCACGACCTTCGGCTTGATACGCCGCTGCTCTACCACTTGAGCTATCGTGGCCTCGATCCACAAAGACACTAACTTCCCATCTCAAGCCCACCTTTCTCATTTTCCCTCCTTTTTTTCCATTGGAGAACACAATGACTGCAAAGTAAAAACTTTCGTTTTCAGTACTCGTTGCTATTAGTTTATTTAATTTTAATTATTCATCTGACGTTTATTTTTGTAATTATTACATTTTTTCGGCACTAGTTAGAGACGGCGGACCTCTAAGCGGTCAGAGGTTCGCAGGTTGGGAAGCCCTGGGTTACAGCAAAACAAAGACAACAAATCAACAATGATTGTTTTTTTTTTAAATCTTTGTGTAGGAGAAAGTAAGTTCTTTACAATTAATTTTTAACAATATTTTAAAAATAAATTACAACTTTGTTTTCATTCTTTGAAGCAAGTTTTTTATTGCTTGATAGTGAAAATTTGGATACAAGGATTGGTTTCTATCTTCAAGATATTCTTTAAAATTACACACAATAAATGTTTGAGACTCATTTTTTTTTCTTTTTTTTACGTGGGTTCACAACAGCCAATATCAACAATCGGGGTGTGGGTGTTTTTGAAAAAAGACCATTTGTAAATGCAGGCCCACTGGATTCGAACCCGGGACCTCGACCTTTCAGTGATGAGGGCCCTGTGTTGCAGCCACCGACGCTCCGCTCGATATTGTTATAATTTTTCTTTTAATTTCAACTCATAACGAGCAGGTTTTATCGAGTAGAGTATGTGTATAATGTCAGACTTCGGTTCACTGAAGATTAAACCGTAAACCCTCCCTCAGCAGATGGCAGCAAGTATTTTTACATTGTTATTACTGAATGGAGGAGATTTCATTGTTTTTATGAAGAAGGGCTAAAAGTAATTATGCCCGTTTGTTATTTCAAGCATCAGCCCTTTAGAAATAGGGCACTGCTCACTGAAACGGCCTATATTTTCTCGAAACAATAAGGGAAGAGATTGAAAAGGCGGAGGCCGAAAATTTCCCCCTTCATCTACGCAACGCCGTAAATAGAAATTAGTGGAGGCCAATCGTCTCATTCTGTCGAAAACGGTCGGGTGAGGATTCGTTTAAAATCCCGATTCGGGCCGTTATTAAATCGAATAGGTTCTAAGAGTTTCGCCATCCGGAGGAATGAGAAGGATACGTCTTTCTGTTTTCAATTCCTCCTCGAAACGGCCAGTACGGTCGGACGTGACCCGGACCGGAGACGTTTTCCACCGTTCCGGCCTCGAGGACCAATAAAGCCGGGCATTTGTCTTCGACCGTGTCCTCTCCCGGGCAAAACAAGCGATGCTAAACGGCCACTTTCTCAAAGGACGCTCGCATAATCCGCCCCCTAACCCATCCAATCTCGGGCACGTATTCTCCATCATTCTTAATTTTCAACTTTTTGCTTCCGCTCTGCACCCGCAGATTCTATTAATACGACATCACCTCACCTCTTGCGTAACGCGCTGCAGAAAAGCCTTACACAGTGATACCTTACCTTACGTTAACAATTTATCCATTATTATTATTCCATCTTCCTTGTCATCTATCTCTCTTTTAATCCATGAAGTTATTATACATCTGTCAATATGAAACTGCCCGCGGGTGTTTCATAGAATCACAAAGAAGGAATTAAATTTGTGTGCAATTATAGACCAGGGCTCCTGCCGCTCCTCGACATAATTCCTTCATTTGTACTATTTAATCACCATTAATTATAAATATAATAATCCATTATATTTCGTGGTCCGATTGATCAAATAACTTCTTTCAACTAATTATTCCTTTTTATGTAAGGTTTTTGGTTTAAATGAAAAAATCTTGTGTCACGAGTGTGATTCGAACCCATGACCGTCAAGTCAATACGCCGCAGCTCTAACCACTTGAGCTATCGTGACTCCGATCCCCCTCGGACACCAACTCTCCATCACTACCTACAACATTTCGAATTTTCCTCCTTTTTGCTATTTTTCAATTGTGTAATCTATTTGATTCTCGGCGAGATATTTAGTAGCCACGGGGAAGCTGGTAGACAAGTTATACTTCGTTTTACGTCCAATCCATTATATTTCGTGGTCGGATTGACCAAATAACAACTTTCGATTAATTAATCTTTATGTAAGGTATTGGGTGAAGTGAAAAAGTTAGTGTTACGAGCGGGATTCGAGCCCACGACCTTCGGCTCATAGGCCATTGTACTATTGCGCCTCCGACTCACTCGGACACTTTCGGATTTTCGCTCCTTTTTTTTTCAAAATCCGAAAAGTGTGGTTGAGACGGGAAGTTAGTGTCCGACTGAGTCGGAGGCGCGATAGTTCAACGGTAGAGTAGCGGCGTATGAGCCGAAGGTCGTGGGTTCGAATCCCGCTCGTAACACTAACTTTTTCACTTCACCCAATACCTTACATAAAGTTTAACTTAGATGACAATGATGAAAATATACAAAAGTGCATAAATTCTCAGACTTGAGATCATCTTCAGGGTTCAAAGTTTTCTGTGTAGATGTGTAAGTGTGAAAAGTTGAAAACGCTGAGTCGATAAAGAAAATATTTTTCTAAACCAACATCACACCAGATCTCACGATCTCTAAATGGTCATTCTCATTCCTTAATTTCCTCATCACAATTGAATTTCGGCCATATTTTATTCCTTTTCCACTTCTTTGACGTCAGTTAGATTAATCTTTTATTCAATCTTTTCCCATTTCCTTTTCACTATCACAGTAAAATCAATGTAAGAATAAGTAATTTATTTTATTAAAATGTAATCAAATGGAAAATCTAATTGATTTAAATTAAGCTAGCTGAAAAAGAATGAAAGATGAACCGACCGTCAGGATATCGCCAAGTTAGAGTTTAGGGGTGCGGTCATCAAAACAAATCATAAATTGCCCGTAGGTTTACTATGGCCAGACCAAATAATACCAGGTTGACACGGCATAGATTGATAAAAATGACGAATGATGGAGTGAGCGCGGTGTTCAAACTTTATTTATTTTTTTTTTAAAGATAGTTCCTACTCACAGTAATTTGTTTTCCAATGTCCGGATTTCGAGCCCTTAGCTCATCATCAGGTCGAAGGATATCTACAATCACGTGTCTCGACGTGTATTGCAAAAGTGGACCCGCCCTACTTTTTTAACATAACGACTTCAACTTTGATTAAAGGATTTTATGATTATTATTCCCGAAAATGTTTAAAAGAACAGAAGTTTAGAAAAGTTTAAAAGTTAAGAACGAAAAAAGCACTATATAAAAAATAAATTACTCCACGTAATATGCTTTTCAGCGGTGAATTGCTTTTTAAATTATTTTTTCAAAGATGAAGAAATTGATGAAGGAAAGAAAAAAAACCGTGGTTTAAGAAGTGGTAAATTGGAAAGATAATAATAAAAATAAAAAACTGAAAATTAATTAACTTTTTTTTTTTTAAATTTGGGTACGAAAAGGTCAATAATAGTCTTTTTCCCGGAATGAGACAAAAATATCCTTTTTACATCGTCAGAAGAAAACAGCCGCGTTTTTTTTTTAAACTTGAAGAAATAGTGCAAGTGTTTACTTGTTTACCATCACGTCTTCAACTTTGATTAAAGGATTATTGCATTATTATTCTCGGAAATAAAATAGTTGAAAAAGAAAAAAACATTATATAAAACATAAATTCCTCCTTGTAATATGCTTTTTAGAAGTGCAATTGCTTTGTTAATTTTTTGTTTTTCAAAGATGAAGAAATTGATGAAGGAAAGAAAAAACCGTGGTTGACAGATTGGCGAGATGGAAAGATAAAAAATGTTTTTGTTTTTTTCTACTTAAGGAAATAACGCAAGTGGTTACTTATTTAACTCTACGACTTCTATTTTGATTAAAGGATTATTGTATTATTAACCCCAGAAATAAATGAGTTAAAAAAAAAGGTTTTGGTTCATTCATTCAACATTTCCAGTTTTTTATTTTCTTTAATCTTTCCACCTTACCAATCCGTCAAACACTATTTCTTCCTTTCTTTCATCAATTTCTCCACGTTTGAGAAAATAATTAAAACAGCAATTACACCAATAAAAAAAGGATATTAAATGGGGTACGTTGTATGAAATTTGCTGGTATCTAGGTTTGGAAAAATATTTTGGAATCGCCATCAACAAAACAAAAAAAAATTTTGAACGTTTTGGCTACAAAAACGCTCATTTCACCAACGTCCACACCGTCTTCTTAGACATTTAACGTAGTTTTCAAAGATATGGACGGATTTGTCCAAAACCTTTTAGTCTTGGAGTTGTCATTTCAATCAAGGTCTTGAACTCTTAAAAAAATCTGAAAAAATGGGTGTAACTCTGAAACTGTTGAGAATCGGACCATAGTTAATTGGGACTTTTGGAACATAGAATCTACTGGCAAAATTTGTAACACGACTAGCCGAACACCTGTACGTGTATTGTATTTGTCCTGTTAACATTACAAAATTTTAATTTTAATATTGTGACGAGTAAGTTATCCAATTTTTTGGATAATTTTTGTTGCCTATTGTTAATTATAAACGTGTGTGGTGATTAGTGACCATTAATCGATAATTATTCAGAGATCGTGAGATGCGGTCATGATGCTAACGTTTCGAGTTTTATTGAGATCATCTTCAGAGCTCAACGTGTTTGTTTTCTGCATAGTTGTGTCATTCTTGTGTGTCAATAATGCCCTAAACACTCTCTGACACGACACACGGTATCGACAAACACTGAAGATGATCCAAATAAAGGTCGAAACGTAGCACGATAAAGAAAATGTTTGTCTGTACACCAGATGGCATCTCACGATCTCTGAATAATTATTAATTATAACCGTTGTACTTGAAGATCCGTGAAGGCGACCTCAATAAAAGTTGAAAGCTTGGCGTAAGTTACAAAACTTACCCGTTGACATCACTGATCTCCAACTTCCTGGTGTTAGCAACGATCGCAATACTAGCATTGTAATTTTGCCTTGGTTATAAACTCTTAGAAATTTTTTTCCGAGAATTAAAAACCACCTGGAAGTTGAACAAAAATGTGCAAAGCTATAATTTAACCTTATTTGGAAAAATATATTATTCTGGGAAAGACTGCAACGGTAATTACAGTAAAAATTTTCCTTTTTCATTTATATATATGAAATTCTTAATACATCTGGGAAAGAAGTGAAGGACAGAATTTAATTGCGTCAGTGTCTTAACAGTTGAGATAAATTCGTCCTTCCAGGATCTCTTGCTCTTTGGATTTTTCTTTCCTGTTTTTTTTTCAAGTTTTACCGGTAAATTCCAGAAACGCACCTTTAACTCTGGGGCTAGAAATTAAGCAGTCTGTTATAATACATTAAGAATTAACCTTGTTTATACAGAGCGAAGGTGCGCTTAATTGTCGTCGTTATTAGGAGTTAGCGATCTACCGGCAATTAAACCCCGTGTAAAAGCCCTTAGATACGCTTTTCCCGCTTTCTCCTTTCACATTTACCCCATTCAAGTCACAGACCTTCTATTACCTTCTTTCCCTCGGGAGATCGGAGCCGAACATACGCGGAATAAAACATAAGATCGAATACGGTTAAGGTTTTCATTCTTGGTTTAAAAAAAAAGTAAATCGCTTTCCAAGATTATGAGGACGTGGTCTCTTTCATCTCTATTATGCTAACGTTATAGCAATTTGTTATTCATTCCGGCTGATTTGAGAATACTGGAAGCAGATAAATTAGCAAAACGTTCTAAAAAGAGAATTGACACATACAATAATGATTACACGATAAAAAATAAAATGTGAGTAGTAGAGGTACCCTTGCATACAGGCTTTGAACAACGCTAAGTTTCGGAAGAATCCGGGCTGCTGATAATCGAAAAAGTGTCATGAAACAAATTAGAAGTTTAAGCCAAGGCTTAAAACGGGACTCGAGAGATGCTTGATTATATAAAGTTTCATTTAGAAATTATCATCTCAGCACGATTACGCGGGTTGAAAATTGAAAACCGGCAAAAAAAAAACCAAATCCTATTAATAAATATACTTTAACAACTTTACCAACATAAACCGATCAGTTTGGATTGTGGCTAATC
>CM077109.1:17075824-17097719 GCA_039619505.1 Cimex hemipterus | reverse complement strand
CACATCCTACATGTATTTGTTAAATTTAAACAATTTTTGTAAATCCCAGGCCCTGAAGATGATCTCAATAAAGATCGAAACGTTGGCACGATAAAGAAAATGTTTTTCTGGAACCTACATCACATCAGACAGCATCTCAGGATTTCCGAATAATCGTCGTCTAACGGTCAATAATCACTACAAATTTATACAGACCAATGTTCAATAAGATGACAGTTGGGCCGCCTGTTATCGCTTTTTTTTTGTTTTTGAAATTTTCTATAAAATTATAAAACGTTTTTTTATTTGGCTTGTACTGAGTCATGTTTTTCCATCCAGTCTGGTTTGCTAGATGCATTGTTTATTGCCATATCCTATTTAATGTACATTATAAATAGGGTATACAAATTTGTTTAGGCTTGTGACCAAGGGTTAAGCTGTATGATTTGTTACTATAATTTGTATGATTTTTGCCAAAAAAAAAAAAAAAAAAAAAAAAAAAAAAAAAAACTGCTTTGTGATGTTTTCATCTCGAAAGTCATTTAATATCTTGCTTTGATTGAGGTTTTAGGATTAAAGTGGAATTGGAAAGATTACAGGGGTCGCAAGGGTTGGTAGTGTCCGCTTTCGGTCGGTTCCTGATTGAATCCAGGCCCGGCCGACCGCGAACCTCTTGAGACTCGGAAAGGGGTTGCCGTGAGGGTACGGAATTGCTAATTAAGCACCCTCCTCCGAGGGAGGTCCTGGGCCCGACCCTCCCGGAAGACAAAGGAGTCGGCAGATTGGCCTGTCAGGATCAGTGGCCAGAGCGCACCTATCATTTTAATGTGAATTCGTAGCCTTTTAATTGCCCAATTGGGGGAAAAGCGTGGGAGGCGTCATGGGAGATTTAAAATTATACGGGAGAAATAAGAAGAAAAATGAATTGTCAGTTGATGGATCGATTGGTCAGGCCCATAAATTAACAGCAATAGCATTACGATAAAAGTGATACAATTTAAAATAAAGTGCAACAAATTTTCTTAAACTAAACCCCGAGATGGCCAGTGACAGGGTATGAAATTCAATATCAAGAATATAAGCCATTCCAAAACCTAGTATGCCAATGTCTTACAAATCCAGTCATCATAATATCCAAAATATCGGGTCGAAAGTATTTCGGCAGGCCAGACCTAGTAGTACGGCCATTTTTGAAAAAATATGCAACAATCCAAAATCAAATCTATAACAAAAGATGGTGTCATGACTCTCCTTCCTTATAACCATAACATTCTCTATGAAGTAATTTTGCGTTTTTTTTGTTTCATGATGTAGGTTTCAGAAAAATATCTGCTTTATCGTGCCAACGTTTCGATCTATATTGAGATCATCTTCAGAGCCTGGGATTTACAATGATGAACCACACATTTAACCTAAAGAAGAAAAAACGCTCCCACCAGTATAACTCAACAACGTTCTCATCACAATTGAGAACCATTGGATACCTCGGAACCCCCATACATCACTTAAGCGTACAGTAACATGATTTTTCACCCTTAAACGACTACTCGACAGATGACCAACACTAACAAACAAAAGACAACTACATTGCCCCTCATTTGGACATACAAATTTACAGGACTGCTAAGCGTTCCAACCTCAATCGAATGTCAACAGCTCTGTCGATCATTCACACCATTCATACAGACCTAAATCCCTCTTGTTGCCGAGCTAGCAAATTTCAGTTACAAAACGTCCTATTCCAAACAACATTTCGTTCCGGACTCTTGGCCATAGGATGACCAGAGGATCTTTACCGTTCGTACCTAAGTTATATACCGGACGTTGCCGATTCTCAAGATGAGACCTGACGCACACAGTAGAGGCTTCGCACCCCGAAGGGCTGTTACCACCACGCTCTCATCTTGTCCGAATTGGAATGTCGCATGCAAAGAGCTAGCAACTCGAAATACATCGGCCTGATCTCCCGCATACTCCCTTGATAGAGAAGGCGAACTCTATCTCTCTGGCCCTAGCGTAGAAGCTACCGGGAACGCCCCGACAGCGGTTTCGGATTCAAGTGAGATTGCTACCCACCTCCTAGATGAGCACTGCCTACGGTCAAAGGTCTCATATCGCGCTCAGCCTACACCTCTATGCGCATTCGAGGGACACATAGGCCAAGCCCAGGTGGTCCGATCCTTCGCTTCCCCAAGGGTACCACGCCAGTCATACGCACAACCGTGCAAAGTACACACGATCTTTGAGCACCGCCGATTCACTATCCGCACCTAGCTCTCGCTCACGCATTCGAGGGGCTATAGCATGATCATTACGTCCTCCGTGAGGCCGGGGTAGTTACGCAGGTCATGCGCGAGCTTACGAAGGTCACAGAATAGAAGACAGCCTCTGTCTACGTTCCCGCCAGGGGCGTCACCTCGAACCACCACGAAACCAAACCCCATTCCAAAGAACACCAATTATCCGAACTCTCGTCAAAAACCTGTCATCCATCGCATTACCTAACAATCCAACAGTAGACTGATGACGTCGGTGGCCCCGCCACGTCCTTTTCACTCGACACCGGTTTCTTAGGACGGAATCCATCGCGCTGGATGATAGCTCTTCAAGCTTTCCTGTTACTGCTATAATTGTTTATATGTAAATATTATGTTTTTGTTTGGAGATGGTAAGATGCGGTCTGGTGTGACGTAGGTTTTAGAAAAAAAATTTTCTTTATCGTGCCAACGTTTCGATCTTTCTTGAGATCATCTTCACTGCTCAAAGTGTTTGTTTTCCGTGTAGATCGTCATTCTTCTGTATCGTGCTGAGAGTGCCGATTTACGGTCACTAAACACCACACATTATATGTTTTACTTGTTGCGTCTAAGTTGTAAAAATAAATTTAAATGGCTACAAGCAGTTTCATGTTTACTTGAGAACTTTTCAAGAGAGTTGTGTTGAAGATTTTTCAGAATAAAATATTTTTTCATTCTATAGAATTATTATCTTCTCGAGTAGGATGATTCGCGTCTTTTCTCAATTGGTAAACCTGACAGGTTAACACACCGGGACGTGTCGGACGACGTAATAGCCGGTGATCTTTATTTTGCAAGCTCACGGGTCGTAGAAGGGAGGAGGGCCTCCGGACTTGCGGGGAGTTAATGGCCCTTTCCTAACTGCCCCCGGTTTCCCTCAGGACGCATCCTTTACAAACCACGGCCTTCCTAGACCCCGGCCCTAGGATAATTGCGTTCCGCCCGTTTCGAATCAGAGTTCAACTGTTTGGATAAATTACTGCCGGTCTTACGTGAATAAAGAACATTCCGGGCTGGGCGGACGTGGATGGATGTCATTTAGCATATCGATCGCAAAAATTGAATTACGATCCTGTTAAATACACTTGATTGACTAGATTTTTTTACATTAATTTAGAACAAAATTTTACTCTCGAAAATTATGCTTGACTGATTATGCACTGACAGAAATTCGATTATCACTTCTTTACACCCTGAATATTTTTTTGGTCTTACGATCGATGCGTATTAGCCAAAGAGGCCATTACTATGTGTATTAATATTGGGGGGGGGGTTATGGAGATAAAAATGTCAAAGAGAACGGTAGGAATCGAACCCACGACCGCGGGGTGTATGAACCGAGAGTCTCTCAAGCTAACCATTCTGCTACCGCGGTCCCACCCTGAATATTTAGCTCGTAAAATGAAAAATCACCATTCGTCACCAAAACTAAGAACTTTTTTATAATTTTAAGGTTAAAAAAATATAAATAACTATCACTATATGTCCCACATAATAGAGGCATGTGATGTCTTAACTCCATATAGAGAGCGAGTAGGCATGCCACCGGATTTAAGTAGCGAGTTTCAGGGTTACCTGTTACGCTTTTTATGGGTAAGGATTTTTTATTGTGAAGAAGTATTCTACTTCTGCCACCGAAAATGATTCCATCATACTTCTTTTAGAACCATTTCATGTCTTCTTTAGTTCACTTATGTTGGAAACCGACATTCCCAGTTTTTTCTCCTTCTTTGTGCAACGTTGAGACCTAGACGGTCGAGGACAACATAAAAAACCGTAGATACCAATGGTGCGATTGTAATTGATACAAAGATAGATGTGTTCTTGAATACCAAACCCAAAGTGTCCTGTGCCTGAGAAGTTGTCTTTTGTCAATTCATATTCTCGTACCTTGAGGCCTCTTTCGAGGACTTCCTCAGCTTTGGAACCTCTGACTGTGCAGTGGACTAAATTTTTTTTCGTTACGTGACCTTACTTCTTGTACCTTCAAGAAGACTGGCTCCTGACATGTCAACTGTTCCAACATTTTTGCCGGGTCAGCCTGTCACCAGACTCTCCCACGCAGATGTTAAAGCACAGATTTCGGATCCTGACATCTGCCATGACATTCTTCGATTTGCCTTTGGCCTCCTTTTTTCGACTTGGATGATGTCTTTCTGACGGTGGCCGGGGCCTGCTTCTTCGTCACGGCCATAGCTGATCTGTGAACCTACATAGCCTTCAAAGGCTTTGTGTTTCAGGAAATTGTATGAGGGAATGTATTTATTGGCGTGAATGGGGAGGGGCTGATGGTGAAGCAGGCTCTCCATCGTCCCTCAGGTTATGCGTATGACCTGGGTTGATGGCGGACAATTTATACAAGCACCCCATCGACCCCAATTTGATTAGTTCTTTATTGTATGCAGGTCGATGCATAGATGCAAATGTATTTATATGCGTGAATGTCGGGGCTGAAATGACCAATCTGTCGGATGCCCTCCTCCCCGAAAAAAGGAAATATTTTTGGATCAAAGAATTCATGATGGAATGAGATGGCGAATAGTTTTCTCTACTTTTACGACCTGAGTATGACCAGCATTATGACCACCTCGATAACGAACAACATACTTAGCACGCTCAGTTAGTAAATTGACTGTTTTACCTATATCTCATATCCACCCCTCTGAGTGCCTGATATAACAACTTTTTTACCCGTTTTAAAATTCACTGCCAGCAAATTTTATAACCCTAAAGCTGATTTCATGACAATTTTATTGTATTGTAATACATCACAGTCACGCTCTTTTATGGTGATTTTCCAAACGAGTGAACTTTTTATCGCTTTGCTAACGTTTCGTTATTTTGAATTACAGTTAAATTAACGCAGTTTAATTGCTGTTTTAAAATGTTTTTTATAGTTTGTGTTATGAATGTAGACATCCTGGACATTCTAGTCTGGTATGATCTTCTTATGACCTTACATTGCCTTATTATCACCTTGTAAGATCATGTTCACAAAACTACAGTTTTTGGGGAGAAATGTCTGTCTAATAGGTCTTATTCCCAAGTCGACACCTTGCTTTGCGTGACTTTTTACAAGCATTTGCTTTTCTTCCGCTTGGGACAGATGAAATATTTATTTAGATAATGGTTTAGTCTGTATATAAAAAATTTACTAATCGGAAAAATTGGTAGATATGGGAGGTTTGTGTCCGAGTGGATCGAGGTCACGATATCTCAAGTGGTAGAGAAGCGACGTATCAAGCCGGAGATCGTGGGTTCGAATCCCTCTAGTCCCATTGAATTTTTTTATCCCAACTAAAAACCTAAATTAATTGTAAGACATTAGTCGGTCAATCGGACCACGAAACTAGTGAATTTAACCGGTTTTATTACTGAAGATATATAAATCATACACAAACACTCTGTTCGGTTTTACCAGATACATAATAGTTTAAAAAAAAATTTACAAATGGTTGCCGTACACACAGAAGAAAAAAAAACTGTTGAGTAGTAGGGTCTTTCTGTTTATGTACAAAAATAAAACTTTACTTTTTAAGAATTAAATTTGCTGTTTCGAAAAGAATTGGCCATAAAAAGTGATGGAATAACGCGTAAAGATCCTAGAAAGTAATGGCCCGCCTAGACTTACTGTGTCTGTTTGCTTTTAAAAACCACGCCAAATCCATAATCAAAATACAGTTTGCTGTTTATGCAGTCAATTTGCTGATTTGAATAAGTTTTAATAGCCGAAGGGTGGGGCCGCCTAGTCTCGCCGTGTCCTTAGTTGAGCCTGTTGATTTTTTAAATAATTAATTTTATTCGTTTTAGGACAAACTTTCCCGGACTCAACGTCTGGCTGACTTTGAGGATCTTTAATGTCCGTACCTAGGCTATAAGCCCCTACCGGACAGGCCGATTCCCAAATTGCAAGTTGACGCACCGTCGCCGAAACAACGGTGTAGTGGTTTCGCACCTCGAAGGGCTGTTACCGCCACACCTGCACTTCGCCAAAACGGGTAGTGTCGCACGCAAGGCCGACTGACCGACTTACGCCAGCCACCCGACCCGCGTACTCCCTAGATAGAGATGGCGCACTCTATCTCTCTGAGTATAGAGGCTTCCCTAGCGTAGAAACTTCCGGGAAACGCCCCGGCAACGGTTTCGGATTTAAGTGAGATTGCTACCCACCCCCTATGTAAGTCCTTATTCCTTATGTACCAAGGTGAATTGACGATGTTACGTAGGATTTTATTTTGGAGTGTTTGTATGAGTTTAATATTGCTATATTTAGTGCAACCCCATAGTTGTATACCGTATATCCACATGGGCTTTATGACTTGTTTATATAATAGTATTTTATTTTGTATAGGGAGATTGGAGCCACGTCCTATTAACCAGTATAGTTGTCTATACCTTAAACCTATCTCCGTCCTTTTTTTCTTCGCGTGTTCTTTCCATCTCAGCTTGGCATCTAAGTTCATTCCCAGATATTTAGCTGTATTGCTGTATGGTATCGTAGTTCCATCGATTGTGAGCGACGGAACATGGTCCACCTTTTTGTTTGTAAAGATCGATGAACTGATTTATGTTGATTTAGCTTGATTTTCAATTTTTTTCGTCCATTCGTTTATGTTATTACATGCATTTTGAAGGATTTTGGTTGAATGCTTGATGCCCTAGGGATATCACCGCGGTGTCATCTGTAAACGTTGCAATTTTTACTCCATCTATTTTCGGAAAATCACTGGTGTATAACAAGTAAAGCAGTGGACCTAATATGCTACCTTGTGGCACTCCTGCATTTATTGTTTTTAATATTGAATACTGATCTTCTTGTTCGACTCTAAACAGTCTGTCAGTTAGGTACGAATTGATAATATCAACTGCTTTGGTAGCATACCTTTTAGTTTAATGATGAGTCCTTCGTGCCAGACCTTGTCAAAAGCTTGCGAGACATCAAGGAAGATAACAGAACAAATTTGTTTTTCTTCGAGAGATTTTTCTATTACATCTGTTACTCGGTGAACTTGGTCTATTGTTGAGTGTCTTGTTCGTAATCCAAATTGGTGGTCAGGATTTGATTAATACATAATTGATTAATTCTGAAAGACAACAAGATATCATTCTCTCCTCTCTCTTCCCTTCTTTTTTTCCTTTTTTTTCTCTAAATCTATTTCGCTTGTTCTTTTTATAAACTAGCCATATCTATAAGTTTTTGATTAAAAATATCTGATATAATAGTGAAATAAGGTTTATATTTTGGCCCTATTTTTGGTGGAAACGGTTAAAAAAAAGGCTCTTTTTTGTGTTAACCGAAATAAAGGTTCCCCCCAGGAAACCTGGTTACTTTCAGATTCATTTCGGATAATCATGGTCCGCGTGGTCTCGCTCTGGTACTTATTTTTCGCATTGGTATTTTACACGTTAACCACATTGATTTATATGTGTGTGTGATATTTTTTAAAGCGGCCAGTTCATTAAAAAAATAATAATAAAACAGAAAAAAAAAGAACTGGATGAACAATACGAAATGGATCCTGGAGTCTTTTGATAAAAATTTCAGATTCACATGGATTAAACCAAAAAAAAAAAAAATTATATGGTTTTCGAATCAAAACCTTTTCCACGTTGAAAACCATCTTTCATTCTGTTCATTCTGGGACAATACGTCGGTGAAATTTGAGAAAATCATTGAGCTTTAGATTTATTACTCATGTTAAAATGTTTATTCCGATCGGACGTAAATAATCTGTTTTTTCGAGGCCTTAAAATACATTGCCTTTTCAAGGGCTATAAATATTATGTATTACCGCATGAAATTACCGAATATTTTGACTTTGATGGAAGTGAACCTCATTTGTTCTAATGATCATTTTTTTCAACTAATTTTTCCTTTACTAATCTTAACTTGTGAAATTTGGTTTAATTATTTTTATTTTAAAAATTTATTTCATTTGAATTTTGTTTATTTATTTAAAAAAAAATTGTAACATATTAACAAAAGGCGGCCGGTTTTATCTCCTGGGTGGTTTTGCGCTTTTACTCACGTCGTAAAGTGATTGAAATCTCGGCCCTTTAAGTCTGCCGATGAGTTCGACGTCGGAAGATCGAGCAGATTTCGGGTCGAGTTCAGTCCCTTCGGAATATTCGTCGTAATAAGGGTTTCCGCTGTTGCTTTCGTAGTGGTATCCGGTGTAAGTCGGCTTCTGTTCGACGTCGTAGCCGAAGGAAGTCTCGTAGTTGCCGTTCAGATCGTCGCTCCCGTCTACCCTTCCATAGCTAGAATGTGACTGGTATCCGTAGTCGTCCTTGTCTTTCTTGTTGAATTTGTCTCCTAGATTGTAGCCCCTGTTGCCTTTGCTGGTGTGCGAGAAGAAAAAGCCGTCTACGTCGCCGTATTCGTCGGAGGAGGATATACCCTTCGCCTCGGACAGGCCGACGGTGAACACTAGAAACAGACAAGTCGAGAGTCTAGGCATATCTGCTCCTTGGGCCTCAGCTCTCGACGTTTATACTCCGTAACACGCTCTATTTGTCGGTCCTAGGAGACAATTAGAAAAACCTCAAAAATTGCGTCATCTTGATGTAACTACCCCGAACCGCCTAATGGTCGGTCACAGTTTAACTTTATCCTCGTACACAACGTTGGAAAGTGACGATGAACAATCGGTACCTTTCGTATTCTACTTTCCCTCTGATGACAATGCTTTACTTCCAGAGAAAATACGTAAGACTACAGATCGTGTCTTTTATATCGCCTGATGAAGATTTAAGACCAGCTTTTCCTCTCCCGGCACGAGCGAAAGAACGACCTTATCGGTCGGGATTTTTTGACATCCGACATTTTTACTCTTTCCCCCATTTGTTATTTTGAAGAGTAAAGAGTAGATCCGAAGAAAGCACGATTGGCATATACCAACAAACTAAGTCATCGGTTACTTGCCTCTCCCTGCTTATCACCCTGACTAGTTCTTGGCTCTTTTGGCCACTAGTGCGATATATCATAATATGCCATAACATTTTGGTGATAACGTTTGCTGTTTTGATATAAATATTTGTTTAAATCTTAACACTATTAAACGTCTTCAAGATTCTTCAGCAAGAATGGTTCATTAGGAAAAAAAAGGTTGAAAAGGCTTTCCTTCTCTGACACATACGAAAAGCGAAAACCTTGCTAAATGCCATGAATAAAATAAAAGGAGAAAACATGGCTGCCATCTTTGAAAGATGACTGTTTCTTCAGGCAGGTGGTTTAACTGCGAGAGGGAAAAAATACGAACCTAATCCGAATAAAAGCGGTCTTCGACGACATTAAAAAGCCTTCTTTTCCGTTTTATTCAACGGCAAATAGTCTTAACCTCTCCATAATAGAATAAGGAACCTATTTGAATTATTTTCCGATTCGCGGATTTATATTCTTTCATAAAGGTTCAGAATACTCGTTGTTTCATATTTGATGATTTCTTCTGTTGTTTTTTTTTGGGGGGGGGAGGAGTGGATTCCCCTCTTGGGCAACTAAGATAAACTACTGATGGGATTTTGTTACAATTAGACCCAAGCTGGACCATTAGCTGGAAGGGATTTGTGGCGCTATCTTCGGTCCAGACTCAATGAGGACACATTGTCGAAGGGAGATCCTTAATTAGGATAGTTATTAAATGTACTGACGAGACGGCCAAAGCAGACTTTATCATCACAGAAAAATACGAGATGCTAGAAATGTAAGAATTCTTTGTAATCCTTTAAATTATAATTCAACCCTACAAATAATTGAATCGCTGAATGTTAAAAGGGCCATTCTCCACTCAACATAAATGTTGGGAAAATGAAAAAAAAAACTGAATACATTTTTCCCACGAAATATTTTTGGTAATTGAGTAATCCCTAATATTTCTGCCATGTCAAACACCATTCAATATGATGAGCATTTTTTTTTATCCGCCTGACCAAGAAAAAATTTCAAAGTTAGAGGAGTTTTGCCCTTTTAACGTGCCACAACATTTTGAATAGCAATTTCGATATTTTTCATTGTAAAAGAGGGAATTTCAGGGTTCAAATTTTCAATCAAAAAATGTTACGTCTGAGTATTACAAAGATGACCCCTTTATTAGCTAAATTATTCACATTGTTCACACTGTACAACACAGCATTTAAAAAATGCTTTGCGCAACCAAATAAATCAATTGTCTAACCATCATTATCACTGCTATTTGCTGTGGTAGGCCAGCGGAGTATGTCCTCGTAGAAAAGTGTAGCTCTATCTGGAATATATTCCATTATTTTTCTGAGGTCTTCTACTTTTTTGTGGTTTAAAGGGACTTTGCCAGATGGATACGCATACGCTGATGGTAGTTCCGCTTCTGTAGCGTGTGTGCAGACGCTTTTATGACTCCGTTCAATTCAGCATCATAAACAAACATGTTAAATCGGGAGACCGAAAAATGGACGCGATTCGATTTAGGCAAAATTTGCAGTTTCCAGCGAGCAAGTGGTTTTTTTTATAAAATTCCGACCACCACCCACTGTAATCTTTGATAAAAGTGGACGAATCATTTAGCTCGACCACCGTAAACTTATGAGCAGTGCTACTCATTATTTTATTTTTTCAGTAACCTCATGAAGGGTTTTCAACTTCCAACGATGAGATAGACCGCATAGAACACGATAGTGAAGAAAACCCATATACCCCAAAATATTGGAGAATGGCCCTTTTAACATTCAGCGATTCAATTTCAACTTGCACGGGAACAACTAAGTACTGATATGGGCTTGAGGCTGATGACGGTCGACACCACTTCAAGGCGGTATGAAAAATTTATAAACAAAATGTAAATCTAAAGTAAAATTGTCATCGACAGGTACAAAACAATAAATTTTGCCTGGACTTTTTAATATGCCAAAGCTTGTCTTGTTTGGAAAAAAAGGTCAATTGTTTTTAGAATTATATTCAGCTTGGGAAGAATGAATTGTTCTAGCCTTATAGAAAATAAATATAACTTTTTTTTAGAACTTTCGTTTATTGAAATCTTAAGAATTCACTCAGAGATGAACGGGGGTATAAAAGAGGACGTTATTAGATTTAAAAACATTTGTGCTGCAATGAAATTTAATAACGACCGTGCAATGCGAAATTCGTACAAATTAAATTTCCCCAATATGAAATTCTTTCATACTGAATTGTTTTTCAAAATAATGTCACATGTTGAACATAAGAAAGCCACTTTATCACAAATGGACAACACATTTCAAAATTTAATAAACTAAAAAGACTTTCCGTCATCGTAACATAAAAAAATTGCCGGCCCCATAAAATCAACACAATAAGATTTTTTTCAAAATCACAATCAAAAAGAGCCCAGTGGAACAGGCGACAGTTCGACAAAGTTTAAACAATAAACAGATGCTCAATTATAATAATGCTGCACACTGAAATACATCTGTTACAAACCATTCCACTTTTGGCAAGGCAATCACACGTTAGCACGCTTCAACACGACCGAAACGGGATGGCAGAGAACGTAAGCAGATTCGGCTTTACAGAAATGATGAACGTCCTCAGGGACGCGGTCCGTCAGACCCGAGAACCTTCCTCCTGCCTCAACGCCCACGAGGTCTCCAAGTACATCCAGAGCCGGTACGGGTTCAACAAGAATAGCACGACTGGTTTGAAAATCCAGACGATCTCACACATCGACCAGCTAGACCACCAGAAAAAATCTATAAGGTCCATGTCGACAAGCACTTGGAAGGAGACAAGCAAGGAGCACATGAACAACCGGGCCAAGTCTCTGCCGAGGGGGCATCTTTCAAATCCTCCGAAAAACGACGCAAGGAAAACGGTATCGTTAAAATAACACCTGTCCAACTATTTATTTCCTAAAATGGCCTTACATTTTGAAAAATTTCCTGTACGAAAGGTGAAAACCATTCCCGGGAATGCCACTCCACAAAAGTTAATTCTATTCCCGTCAGAACAACCCAATAGTGTAACTACCAGTTTCCATAAATAGGCCAGACATTATGCATGCCTTAATCATTAAGCGATATTCAAATTGCTATTTTTATCATTCCGCTACATCAAGGCAGACAGGTTTGAGTACTACGTGCTTTTTCAATGTTTTACACAGAAAATCGCTTATTTAACTCTATTTAAATCGCCTTTCTTTCAACCTTTTTGATTGTATTTGTACTACTATTTGACGAATTATATTAGGTGTCTTTCTACACCCTACTCTAAAACCTTGGCCAGAAGAAGGCGCGTTGTACTTATTTTTATTCTTTATTTAATTAATTTTTTAAAACCAGGATTTGCAACAGCAGAGTCCATATAAACCCTGCGGGTGCCGGTGTTTTTACAAGAAATAGCCAATTTTTAATTTCTGGCCGCTGGATTCGAACCTGGGACCTTTACCTTAGAATGGTGAACACCGTGTCAAGGCCTAAACCGTTGCGGCCACCGTCGCCCGAGTTGTGCTTATTTTATTTTCTATTGATGAAATTTTCAGGTTTAGAAGTTTTTCTGTTCTGTTTTCTAAAAATAGTTAACTGTGTTTACAGAAATTAATTGCAGTTTACTTTTTCCAAATTATTTTTTTTAGATTAATTATTAAAAGTTAAGAAGTAATATATACATTATTATTATTATTAGGAGATCGTGAGATGAGGTCTGGTTTGACGTAGGCTTTAGAAAAACATTTGCTTTGTCATGCCACGTTTCGAGCTTTATTGAGATCATCTTCAGGGCTCAAAGTGTTTGTTTTCTGTGTAGATGTGCCATTTTGTCTGTTGAAAATATACATATATATCATTTGATTGAATTAAAAAAAAAAAAAAAAAAAAATCGTGTAGTTAAGTCATGTTTTAAGATGTTTTTTGTTTTAGGTGAGTGGTACGCTCTTGCCTGAATCGCCCTACGATTACTACGTTGGCGAAGACAAGTCAACGGATAACCTCACGACGACAAATGTGACGTCGGAACAGGACACCAAATGGAGTTATAAGAACGCTCTCAAATTGAAAGAGCATCAGAAAGAGGACGAATTCAAGGAGCGCAACCTGAGGAAGCAGGCCAAGAGATTAATTGCTAACGTAGCTAGTAGCTAACGCCGGTGTCGGCAATCGACTAATGCCCTATTCCCACAGGTGAGCGGGTCGTTGATTCCGGAGAAGTCTACCAATGATTTTTTCACCAAGGACGAGAAGGTGCAGAAACTCGCCTCCCTCGGGTTGAGCAGGTCGATTGACTCTGAAAACTGGTATCCGAACAGGGGCAGTTTGACGGACCGTTTTTACCGCAGAGAGCAGGAAGTGAAAGAGTCCAATATAAGAAAAGAGATTAAAGCGCTCGAGGGGAAGAAAGCCTCTGTAATTATCTACATATTGAATTTGATTTATATGAAATTGGCTTTAACCTTCTTTTTGACAGGGGATCGCGAGGAAGGGACTCGTCTATTCTAGGTTGTCGTCGAAACAACACGCCATGAAACAAGCCGCCTCTGCCAAACCAAAAAAACAGGGCAAGCTGGCAACTCAGATGGTATCTCTAGGGCTGAAAGCGGAGCCGGAACCGAAGACTTGGTTGCAGATCAAGGCCCTCCAGGATAAGACTAAGAACAAGAACAAACCGTTCAACGAGCCGTTCCCTACCAAGTGCGAGACTATGGTGCGTAGGACGAAGGAGGCGCGGGCGAGGCTCATCGAAGACCTCAAACTCGCTGAACAGCGCAAGCAGATTGAAGTGCTCAGGGTGATGGCTAAAGAAACCCTCAGTAAACACTTGGAGAAACTCAAAGAACAGAAAAGAGCATCATACTACGTCTGAAGTGTTGTCCGTCCATGTCCGTAGATTTTGGTCAGAGTCCCTGAAGAACTGGATTTCACAGAACAGCAACAACAGAAACAACCGTTCACAAATATTGTGAGAAAATAAATAGAAGTTGAAAGTTATTGTTTATATTGCACGTGCTAGTAGTACCGTCTCGCTCGAATAAACGAAAATCCACCCCCGTTTCTGTTTGAGTTTTCGAGTTTGCCCCGGGCTAACGACTCCGGCTCCTCGAAGATGTAGGATTAACCCCAGATCAAACAGCGACGCCAATTCATTAATTGGATATTGCCCTCTTTGTCGCAGAAACTCGCAATTAACTGAGCCCAACTCCTCGGAGATGATGAAAAAGTGTTTATCTTCCCTCGTATACACAACTAATTAAATATCTCACCGCTTTGATAATAACCAATTAAAAGCATAAACCATCAAACAAAAATACGATAAGTTTGAAGTGGTTGGTTCAGATTTTATCGGTTTTGGGAGTTAACTTTTCCACATTGGCCACGAGCTAAATTAAGCTCCGGCTTCATTGCCTTGAATTGTATTTGAATACGTATAAGTTTAAAAGTTTAATATTAAAGAGCTTAACTGAAAGTAAAGCTCTTAAGTCATGGTTTTTTTTCACAATAATTGAAATTACTTCGTCGCACCAGCTGTTACAAATGCCACGATGCCCCGTTACTTTCTTAAAATGCCATCAAGAAGTAACATTAATAATGCAATCAAGAATACGAAACTACCGAGAATAGGCGGACCCAATATGAGATCGTCCATTCGCTGACCAACCCACACCTGGTTGCCGGTGGACCTTTTCTGACAGTGTGAACCGGATTTAACCACGCGCACTGATTCTTTATATTGACCATGACTTTTTGATTCGCAGAAAATGAAAACGTTTGCCAGTATTTTGGCCAGTCGAACCATCGGGCGGATTGAACCGTTAATCCTATTTTGATGTACACAGCGGTAAAACAGCTTAAAAAGCAACGAATAAACACATAAATTCCCCAATATTACAGATAATACCGAAAATAAACTGATAGCAGTTGCTATCTGGGTCAAACACCAACATCCAATTCGAAAAATTACATCACGAAGGAGGTTATATAATAAACAAAGACATAGCAGCTGAACATAAATAATGACAAAGTATTCGAATCATATCACGACAAAGAATTCAGAACTGGATATTGAAGGAGGTAGTCAAGGGTCAAAGTAAGCTTAATTACAACTTTTTGGCTCAGGTTCGCAACAGCAGAGGTCATATAAACCCTTAGGGTGCAGGAACAAAAATCCAATTTGTAAATAAGTCGGGTTCAAACTCAAGGTCGCTAGATTTGAACCCGGGACCTTTACCTAGATGGATAAGCGCTGTGTCAATGCCTAAACCGTTACGGCCAATGATCCTCCTACAAGTATACATATGGTATGGTGAAAAGGATACTAGGACGCAGGGTTTGTACTTCCCAGGCGCTGCAGCCTTCCTGCTTATAGTAACATACTAGTTCCATAGTTCAGTGCAATAGACTCCATCCTTCCCCTTAGAAGTGTTGCACTGCTACAATTTCATTCCCTGGATTTTTTCGTATGTTAGGTTGAACCTCAATTGAGCTGTTGCTTCGCATTCGACGATGTTAATGGTGGTTGTTCCTTCCTCCTCATTACATAATCTGCAAGACTGGATCATGGTTGTATACGCCCATGTTGTGTAGACGTTTACTCAGATGCCAGTGACCGGTTAGTTTAGACCTCTCCAATGACCAGTAATTTTGCCAGTCTTGGTGAGGGTTGTTTAGTCATAAGTTTACTATGCCTAGCACCGCTAGAGTTTATCCACTTCTACTTTTGTTTTGTTTGGATCCATTCTGCGATGGAAGGTTCTAAATTTGGTTTTGTTATCCAAAGAATATGTTCGGGGCCTATGTATGGCCGTGCAGATCCTCCTCTGGCGAGGCTGTCTGCTTTCTCGTTAGCCAAAATTGCCCTGTGCTTGGCACCCAAGGTATCATCAGGTTGTTGTGTCTCCCCAGATTTTGGATGTACTCGCTGACTAATTTTGATGTTATTCTTTTACATGCTAATGCTTTAATGGCTGCTTGGCTATCTGATCTTAGGAGGATTTTTTGTCAGTGTAACCACCCAGATTTTCCATGGCACAAGCATTGATGGGCATGTATTTCCTCTCCAGTTGCAGCAGTGATTTTGCCATTCTTGGCGAGGGTTAAGTATTCATACACTAACAATTAATATGTAACTAAGATGATTTGATATGAATAATGAATAAATTCACTAGTTTTTATGGTCTGCTTGACCAATCTTTCAATTAAGGTTTTTCGGTGAGACCTTCGATGACCTTCAGCCGTTGCTCTACTACTTGAACTATCGTGGCCTAGCCGAAGATCAAAAACCTCAATTAATTGAATGGTATTAATGAATGAAAGAAAAATCACTTTTGATGTTGTGCAAATTATGAATCTTTGGATGTACTTATGTACAAGAACTTTTATACTATTGTTCCTTCATCGTAGATGTTTTTTTTTAAATTTTGGGTTGATCTTATTTTGTTCTTCTTTCCAACCTACCACCCAAACATTATTTGTATTAATCCTAATTGAACAGCTGGTTTTTAATCGACACATTTTGAAGAAGACTGTCCGTAATTGTGTGTAAAAAATCGACCGGAACGAAGCACGACCGGTGCGGCGTGGTCGGGGTTGCAACTGCATTCGCGGTTATCCCCATGAGACGTTATCCAGCAGGTAGTATCGAGCGATGGGCGAATCAATGTGTTTACAATCTACTTTCACCCGAGGGCCGAGTTGAACAAACATTCTTGCTCCTCCCGAATCGAATTACTACACGGATTGCGTTTACGGAACGATTCTTTCTTTTGTCAAAACCGCCCCTATCCAATTTTACAACCCCTGCCCTGTTCGATAGCGCGTTATGATAGGTATAAGACGGCAAACTGCCTAACTTTTATTTTTGGGTTGGTATTCTTGGTCCTCTGAAAATAACAAGCACTAGAGGCCATTCCAGTACAAATTTAAGACTACAAATCTTAATTTCTCTTGATTTTAACCAAACAAGAATTCTCATATCATCGGAACATAAAGAAAACTCGGACCAAAATGGTCATGTAAGTTTAAAAAACCGCGCATGACATATGAAGCGCACATTTGCAATAATAAATAATCGACCGAGCATTATCTCGCTTCCTTCTTCGTCGGAATCACACAGTGAGTCGATTTGCATTGACAGGAAACGGATCGAAGTCCTGTTGCTCGTCCCGGGGGCGGAAATAAGCCCTCCTCGGATATCAGAGGCGTCGGAAGGGCGATAAGAGTGCATGTTGTCATTAAAATGTAAAGCAGGAGGATCCTGAGAGAGAGATCTGATTGAAGGGACCACCTTCATTATAATATGACTCAGGTCCTGTGTCAATACGCGTTTAAAAAACCATTTTCCACTTAGAAACCCAGGGGAGGCGAACCCTCTCACCCCAGGTTCCATTTGAAAGCTTAACATTCAAATCTTTTGATGGTTCACCGCAAAAAAACATATTTATAATAATAATAATAAATGTTTACAAAACACCTCTTTTTTGAAGAATCGTTTTTAGCAAACTCCTTCAACAACTAGAAGAGATTGGCATCAAGTTTGTAGCCTTTGTTGATGACCTGGTTATAATAATAACAGGCAATAGAGAGTAACTTTTTGGCCAAGTTTGCGCTTAATTCTGTTTGGAGAGGAGCAATGATGCAGCCCCTGATTCCTCTAAAGTCTAAGCTGCATATCTTTAACGCTGCCTCACGCTCAATGCTGTGCTATGCTGCACAGGTATGGGGGTCAGAGGAATTCGTGGAGGTGGAGAGGGTGCTGTGGTTCTTCATACGAAAACTACTCAGACCTCCAAACTACACTCTAATGCATACATACATTGAAACCGGCCTTCAACCCATTTTTTTAAATTCACGTTGACTTTGAGTGGTTGTCGTTTGGTTAAGGTGCTCCGAATGGACCAGTGAGAATAGGTTTGAGTTTTTTGCAACTCGAGAATAAGGCTCTCTCTCTTCAACTCCAGTCAATTATTAGTCGACTGAAAGATAGTTTTATGATGAGCAACATAGAGAGAGTGCAGGCCCGTCGATACTGTATATATGCTGGAATCACGGAGTCAGTTGTGCCAGCTTGGTTGGGTACCAAAAGGCAAATAAGAAAATTACAGATATAATTTGTTTGATTGGATCCTAAAACTGAACGTACGGCATAAACAGGATGGTCTCCTCACCCAACAGGACTGTGAGCTATGCAATTACCGGGTAAAGGAAGATGCCATTTTGTCGGGGGATGCCCCATTCTGTCACCCTCCGTTTGTCTGCGTTCGGGGAAAGAGCCGTACCAATGGACAGTTGCAGCAGTTTGCTTAACGGACCAGATTGGACAGATTTGGTAAATTATGCTAAAGCGGCCTGAGCTTATCGAAGGCTAATAGTAAATGAATTTAATTAGTAATTTTTTTTCTTTTTCTCTTTCACTCCCCATTTCTTTGCCCCCGCTCTTTCCCTTGATATTTGGTGTTTCTGTTTCTCCGGGTTCAGCTCCGCTCATTGATTTTTAATTCTCAATTTTATGTCCTTTTGATTTAGTATTTTGTTCTTTAGCATAGAGTTAGTTCAATGCATTTGTAGTTTATTTTACAATATTAGTCAATAATTAATCCAAGCTCCGGCAGTCGGACCATGCCGTATTAAGTTTATTTTGTTGACTGAATCATATGTAACTTTTTTTCTATTTGTGTGCAATAAACTTATTATTATTATTATAGAGAGTGGCTTTGCAAAATTAAACAGGATAGCCAAAACAACATGAGGGATTCGGCTCAAAGGCTCTGATAACGATGTACAACATCTGTAACACTATACCAACGTAGAACAAACCCGGTGAATTGCATTACTGAGGAAATAGAAGTACAGAACGACGTGAGTATGCTCTACAAGTGTTAATGGCAGCAACACCCATTGGCTTGGTCATAAAAGAGCTAATAGGTGCAAGGTCATCACGGCGTAGAGGAACATGACGCGGATTGGCTAAGAAATGCGCCTAACACCCCCGAGCCAAACCTTTTTTCAACGAATGGGCAACCGACACCGGGCAAAGTGGCGTACAGAGAGGAAAGTAGTGTCAAGGGCAGGCTTACGTACGAATTCTTTACCATTATTAAAGAAAGAAAAAAAAGCAAACTTTGCAGTTCCAAAGAGCTAACACCCCCAAACTGCCAATTATACCACATGCCCAACCAACATTCCTGAAGACGTACGCTATTCTTCTGCTCAAACTTTGAACAGCTTCAAGACCTGCAAAACAGTTTTCATTGTATATGACCTCCAGAAATGAAGGAAGTAGTGAAAAGCGAACGAACGAATCAGGTATTGAGTCAGTTTACGTAGAGCATCCTAGCGGGTAGTAACCAAGTACCTGAATCAACTTTTCAAACCGTGTGATTAAACTGTGATATATAGTGTATAACTTTAGTTGAGATAATTCCGGACTGGTTTCTTCTTTAAAATTAAGTTAAAATTGTTATACAGTATTTATTATTATTTTATGAAAGGGGGTAACCAGCGAGGAGGAGACCTATTAGATTAGGTCAGTTTATTTAAACAGAGGGAGAAAAATATATCCCTAGCCTTCCTCGTGACTCTCGTTTAGAGCGACGAATAAGGAAGACGTTAGGCAAGAAAATAGGCCAGTTTAGAGGCCGAGGTCCGACGGTACGGTATCTCCCTTAGGTACGGCGGAATGGTGCATAGGGAAAAGATCATGACGATACGACAAAGCTTATCGTGCTTATTGATCAATTGCCAACAGTACCTACCATTAAGGAATTCAATTATCTGGGCTCTGCTTAGCCTACTGTGACCTGTATGGGGATGTCTAAATTCTAAAAGGGATGGGACATACACCCAAGAAATGGGTTACGTCCTCCCTTTCTCTGAGGTTACCTAAGAGGACCGAGGGATCTCTCGCCACGGAGTGTAGTTAAGAAAAAGCAACTCTTAATTTAAAAAAAAAAAAAAAACAGCTCAGCTACGTGGGCGAGAGTTCTTTATTTTTTAAATTAAGGGCAGTACGGAGGGCACTGTAGATCTTTATATAAAATAAAACGGTTCGACTGCCCAGACGACCGCACACTCTTCCCGGTATCATTCGTCCTTCCTTTGACGTATGACCATCAACTGGGCACACCGTTTATCCCGGTCCTCGAAGTTAGAATAAAAAAAGGGCACGAGTACTTTTCCGCCGAACTAACCCAGTCCTAAAACCAGAATGGTTTTTTTTTTCTTGATAACCTCAAGGTCTAGAAAAGTCACAGATTCAAAGTCTTGATGCAGTATGGAGGTTGAAATCTCAATAGAAACCATATAAGTTTTATGAACGGGATCTTACAAATACCTTCTTGATAAGGAACGTTGAAATTTTTCCACCCTAAACAATAACCAACTAATATAGTCTGATAAATAAAAAATTGTCATACTTCTTCATGCTCAGACACAAAAGGTGTCACAGTTCTTATTTTATTTTGGTTGTTGTTTAATTCATATGAGAGGGTATTTATTGAACTTCACAGCCTATTCGTTTTACTTTTTATTGCCAATTTGCCGGCACCCCTTTCTATGGCTTATTTGAGCTCGGAAAGTACTCTAGTATACCAAACTCTTAAAAAGGGGTACCTGAAGTGGTCCCGAAATACGGTTTTGGCAGTAAAAAGTAAAACAGTGAGGTTGGCCCCTCATATGACTTAAGATAAAGGTTCCGGGTTCGAATGCGGGCAGATGGATTCGGCATATATATTAATAGGGCTTTTTTCAAAAACACCGGTATCCTGAGAGGTCATATAACCTCCTAGTTGGAACACCCTGGTTAAAAATTAAAACAAAAACATGGCCCGGTTTTAGTTAATGGCCGCATAGCTTTTTTTCGAAAAGTATCACCGTGAGAAATGCTATGGATGTTGACAAATTAGAAAAAAAAAGCTGGCCACCCAGAGGGTCTTAAAATTATCCTAATAAATACAATAAGGCCGAAAGGGCCTATAAAAAGCCGAGACTCTTCAACGCCCACGTAGGCCCTCCGGGTCGAGTAGTAGGAATGAAACAAAGCTAAAATCATTTCCATCGGGTCTTTTCGTTACCGGTTTAACATTTAATACGGGAAGAAGGGAAAAATCGTTAAATCCGTACACGGTCACGCGAGCTATCACTCATGTGTATATAGGTCTGAAAATTAAAAAAAAAGGCTCACCTGGAAATCATGTCGTCCTGCTTTTTGATCCTGTTCGCCTCGGCTTGTAGTTTGAGCTGCTGCTTGTACTTCGAAAGGGCGAAGAAAAGGGCGAGGATTGACTTGAGCGAGCCCTCCCTAATTTCCTTCACAGACACGCCGTCCAAGCAGACACCGAGCTTTTCCACCAGGTTCAGGCATGAGCGGATGTTCTCGACCTGAAAGCGACAAAAGGACAGAATTAAGAAGCGTCACTTCTTTCGGGATGAGTCCACAGACAAATTAAACCGTGGTCAACAGGGCTTTGGTTGTGACACGGACAATGAAGGCTAATTGAAGTCACTTGAGTCTGTCGCCTACCAACCTTGCTCACTTCCTCGTCTTAGACAACGTCTATTTTTAACTCGGCTCAAAATCCGTTTAATATTGACGGAATTTATATTCCGTATATAAAATTATTCGACGAAATTTTCTTGCGTCAAGAAGTGAAGAACGGTGTTAAGAACTCTGCGGTTTTCCACCCCGG
>CM077109.1:17053494-17070824 GCA_039619505.1 Cimex hemipterus | reverse complement strand
ATAGAGAAAGGTAATTTTGAAAAAATTAGTACATAGATTGTACCGTGGGTTATTGTCTGTGATACTGAGTTAGTCGGGCCACAACCGGTATTACCTCACTATATGAGCAAGGCGAAAGAGAGTATTACTAATTGGGGTATGAAACAATTCTTTAAGGAGTGGAATCTATCCTCCGGACACAGGCAATCGAAAGAATCGAAATGGTTATTCTCTATGTCAAGGAAGGGAATTAGGAGGTTCACGGGCCACAGCCCACCGAGAACCTGTCCGTAATGGGTATTCGACCAGATCCGTTTTGCAGTTTTTGCGAAATAAAAGAAGAAACGGCAAGGCACTACCTCGCAGGGTGTCATAGGCATGGTAGGTCTAAATTTGAAATTTTTGAAGGAGCGGACATCACCAAAACACTCCCCGAGATAAAATGATCCAAAATCTTTGGGTTTGTGATCAGGTCCAGGAGATTTATGTAGGAAACGTTAGCTGACCAAGTCCCGGACCTTTTAGGGAAGAGGTAAGAGTCTACCGTTATCGCCTGTAGTGCACTTTTTCTCAGGAAACGGGAGGAGGCCGATCTATTGACCAATAATCTTTGGGTGAAATAATGGGTAAAGAAAGTATAACCAAAGTAATGAGCTCATTAAGTCAAACATGACGCAGTCATATCAAGGCATGGAATGTACACGGGACATATTACTTAAGGTCTATCAGGACATTTTTTGCGTATTATCCGTTTATCCCACATTGAATTCATATTGAAAATTTTTAATCGTGATACCTACATCACACCAGACCGCATCTCACGATATCTGAATAATTATCGATTAACGGTCAATAATCTCTACACATTTCTATACGAGAAAAACGAAGAATATGGGATTCTATGAACAAATTTCATCTACACACGGACACACAGGTAAACGTATTCTGAAGGACGTAGCCAACAATGAGAAGAAACTCGCATCGGCCATCAATCAGAGAACGTTTTGCCGAAAAGCAGACAACACAAGGCCCTGAAGATGATCTCAATAAAAGACCGAAACGTTGGCACAATAAAGAATATGTGTTTTCTGATAGCAATATCACACCAAACCGCATCTCACGATATCTGAATAATTATCTCTACACATTATAATTAAAGGAGAAATCACTGAAAGGTAAAGTATGTCCAATACCTGTTAGATGTGAAGGACGTCATCAAGAAATTCCGTAAATTCCTTAAAAAAACTAACTCAATGTACTTTCCCATGTTTGAAAAATTCATATACTACAATTCATCTGTAGTATGGCAAAAAAAGAGGGAAAATTCGAAAGGTTCAGATGGGAGGTTGATGTCCGAGTGGATGGTAGAGCAGCGGCGTACTGAGCCGAAGGTCGTGGGTTCGAATCTCACACGTGAAAAACTTTTTTATCTCAACCAATGCCAAGTTATTTGCTCAATTAATAATAATACTAATATTCTTAGGTTTACAAATATGCTTATAGAAAGATGAGTTAGTAAAAAGTCTTTTAAGCATAGTGTGTAATGTAGTGACATATACCCATGCTTAGAATATTTTTCCAGATAAAATATGTTGGTGTTTGGCTGTACAACCTGATCCGAATTCTAAAGTTGTGAAATATTTTCCGGTCTGATGTATGTTTAGCCGGGGTGAGACCACGTCCGTGAGAAACATTGATATTGATATTGATGCTTGTTTGTACATCCACTCCCCAACGTTTTTTGACTTTCTCTCATCCGCCGGTAAGGTGGTGTATTAGAATGCACCCCCGGCAATATCGCCTCGGCGCAACCCCTCAAACAACATATATTTATATAATTCCACCACCCCCGCCGGCCCTGCAATGCCGCCCCCATCTCTGTAAATATTTCCTGAGACAAGCCCACCGGGGGGCGGCAGGTAGAGCCGGCAAATAGGTACGGTTTCATCCACCCTTAATATCCTTTGAGCGCCTTGGAAAAAATGGAATTGAGCCCTCAATTCATACGGATTTCCCCTTGAAACAAAAACAGTTAAAAGGACTCATTCCTTTCTCAATTAAACATATTTCTTTTCCTTCGGAGAAAATTTATTTTCCAACTCGTGCAATAAATTTTAAAACATACTTTAAAAAAAAAGATTTTTAGAACGACTGGCTTTCTTCCTGCCAAAACCTAATAAAATTGTTTTCCTTCTCATTCGAATTGCAAATCGACGGAAAAGCGCCCGACGCACCCGAGAGTGACTCGGGTGTTGAAAAGTTTCCTTTTCCGTGTAACTCGTCCTATCTACCGGTCTCAAATTATTCAAATCTTCTTAACATCACCTCCTCTTCGGCGCGTATGTTTTCTGAAAAATTGCCAGCTTTCTAATTACTTTTCACCTAAGCATAAAATGTGCACATAACCGTGATGCGGGAAAAGTTGGCGTGTACTTCATCCTGCCGGAAGGAGAAAAGGACACCAGGAAACACCATTTTGCTGTCAATTACAGATGAATTTAGAACATTTTCCTCCTTTTTTTAAAAATTTTCTATATAAAGGATATAATTGTAAAAATTAATGCTTTCACTGATATCTACATCACTTTTTTTTTTCAAGTAGAAAAGACTGCGGTAAATCCAAAGGTCTCTAAATTAAAAGAAAAAAAAAAGTTTGATTTTTTTGGGTATACTTTTTCTCTAGTCTCAATCCCTGATCCTCGATCCCCAATATATAAATGTAAAGATTATCAAGCCATTTGGTAAAATTAAGGACCCCGTAAAACACCCCGGGGCCTTCTAAAGCCCCCAGGCTGAGGAAGATTGAGTGGGGATCGTCGGCGGGACAAGTGGCGGTAAATAATGGCCCTACCTGGAAAGGACGTCGCACCGCGGATTCCCCGACGGAAAAGAGGATGAACCGTGATTTAGTTGCAGAAACGGCTGAAATCCGATAGGGAGAGAGAGAGAGAAATGAAACCTGGAGGCTGCGGTCTCGTGTTGCGCCATTTGCGCAACGTGGCTCTTTTCTTTTGACGATGTAAAAAGGATATCTTTGTCCCATTCAGCGAAAAGGACAATTGACGTTTTCGAACCCAAATTTAAAAAAAAAGTTAATTAATTCAAAATTTCAGTTTTTATTTTTATTACTATCTTTCCACCTTACCAATCCTTCAACCACGGTTTTTTCTTTCCTTCATCAATTTCTTCATCTTTGAAAAACAAAAAATTAACAAAGCAATTGCATCTCTAAAAAGCTTATTACTCGGAGTAATTTATTTTTTATATGTTTTCTCGTTTTAAACTATTTCATTTCCGGGAATAATAACTTAAAAAATTATATAAATAAAGTATAATATAAAAAAAAGTTAAATAAGTAAACACTTGCACTATATCCTCAAGTCTTTAAAATATTTTTAAATCTTTCCATCTTACCAATCTGTCAACCACGGTTTTTTCTTTCCTTAATCAATTTCTTCATCTTTGAAAAAATAATTTAAAAAGCAATTGCACCTCTAAAAAGCTTATTACTCGGAGTAATTTATTTTTTTATATGTTTTTTCGTTTTAAACTATTTTATTTCCCGGAATAATAACTTTAAAAAATTATATAAATAAAGTATAATATAAAAAAAAGTTAAATAAGTAAACACTTGCACTATTTCCTCAAGTCTTTAAGATATTTTTAAATCTTTCCATCTTACCAATCTGTCAACCACGGTTTTTTCTTTCTGTCATCAATTTATTTATCTCTGAAAAAAAAAAAAATCAAAAAAGCAATTGAACTTCTAAAAAACATATTACTCGGAGTTTTTTTTTAAGGATTCGCAACAGCAGAGGTCATATAAACCATCAGGGTGCCGGTGTTTTCGAAAAAAGTCCATTTGTAAGTATGTCGGGTTCGAATGCAGGGCCGCTGGATTCGAACCCGGGATCTTTACCTTATAGTGATGGTCGCCGTGTCCAGGACGAAACCTTGCGGCCACCGACGACCCCAGTAATTTATTTTATATGTAATGTTTTTTCTCGTTTTAAACTATTTCATTTCCGGGAATAATAACTTAAATAAATTAGATAAATAAAATATAATATAAAGAAAAAATTTAAATAAGTAAACACTTGCACTATTTCCTCAAGTCTTTAAAAATTGTTAAATCTTTCCATCTTACCCATCTGTCAACCACGGTTTTTTCTTTCCTTTAACAATTTCTTCATCTTTGAAAAAAATAACTAAAAAAGCAATTGCACCTCTAAAGAGCATATTACAAAAAGTAATTTATTTTTTTTATATAATTTTTTTCGTTTTAAACTATTTCATTTCTGGGAATAATAACTTAAATAAATTAGATAAATAAAAATATAATATAAAGAAAAAAATTAAATAAGTAAACACTTGCACTATTTCCTCAAGTCTTTAAAATTTTAAAAAAATTTCCATCTTACCAATCTGTCAACCTGTTAACCACGGTTTTTTCTTTCCTTCATCAATTTCTTCATCTTTGAAAAAAGTAATTAAAAAAGCAATTGCACCGCTACAAAGCAGATTGCAAGAAGTAATTTATTTTTTATATACCTTTTTTTTCGTTTTAAACTCTTTTTTTGGGGGGTGGGAGGAATACTAATAAAACAATCGTTTAATCAAAGTTGAAGTCGTGATCTTAAATAAGTAATAAAATTATTTCCTTAAATTTAATTTTTTTTAAAAAAAAGCTTTCAATCTTACCAATCTGTCAACCAGGGTTTTTTATTTCCTTCATCAATTTCATCATCTTTGTAAAACGTAGTTAATAAGTAAAACGGATATTAAATGAAGTACGTTTTTTGAAATTTTGGCCTCTAGGTTTGAAAATAGTATTATGGAATCACGATAGTATGTTTTTCAACTTTAAAAGAAATATTATTTGGAGATCGTGAGATGCGGTCTGGATATATCGTGCCAACGTTTCGATCTGTATTGAGATCATCTTCAGGGCTCAAAGTGGTTGCTTTCCGTGTAGGCGTGTCATTCTTGTGTGTCGTGTTGAGAGTGGCCGCTTTGAGCCCTGAAGATGATCTCAATACAGATCGAAACGTTAGCACGTTAAAGAAAATATTTTTTTCTAAAACCTACGCCATACCAGACCGCACCAAATAATCATTGGTTAACGGTCACTACACACCACACAGTTGTTTTTTATTTTCAAAATTCTCCATAATAAAACGCTTATTTCACGAATGTCTTCAAGTTTATTATTGACATTTTATTGGAAGTTTAACCTAGTTTTCAATTGTATGAACGGATTTGTCCGAAATCTTTCAGTTTTGAAGTTATCATTGATTTTTTGAAGTATGGTCGTGAAATTAAAAAAAAAAAAAATCATAAAAAGTGGAATAACTCCCAAACTGATGAGATTCGGATCATAGTTAATCAGGACATTTTGGTTCCTTTGCCCTCCCCCCACCAGTCCTAAAGAGTTCTTACGGGTTTTGCAAACTTTTGAAAAAGTTCAAACAACGTACTTGACTCACCTTTATCATCTCTATAAAATTACAGGGCTGTTAATTGTAACGTGGACGAACTATTCAGTTTAATGTTTCGTTTTATTATTAGTATTTATTATTATTGGTAATAATAGAAAAGTATTGAACAGTTCGTCATTTCTTTCGTATAACTACTCGACAATTCGAACAATCAAACCTTTTCGATCGGCAACGGCACACTGAAATTCGAAAAGCCCGCCAAAGTTTACGCGCTTACGGGTAAAATAAAACTGGTTAACTTGATCGGCGAGCTATGAAAAATAGCTGATTCGTTCGGTTTTGATCTCATCCACAAAAAGAGCAGTATTTCCCATGACTTCATTAGGCGACTGTTTCGTGCAATTATTACATTGTAAATATTCGATTTAAAAACAATAACCTTTTGTTAAGTTTGAACCAAGGTGAGCAAAGTAAGGACCTCACTATCATGTAACTTTATGGCTTAAATGGACATAAAAATGATCTTTAGTTCGTGCTTAAAATATCTTTTACTATTAACGATCATATGGGAAATCATTCCATCATGGTGAAAGTTAAGACGGTTTTTTAATCTCTCTTGTATATTAGATCAATTGGTCGTTCTTGGGTGTTCTTTTATTTGAAGCCTGAACGATTTGACGGTCCAAAAAGCCAATCAGAATATTGCTTACCATTTAATATTTTACGCGTCCGTGAAAGATAACCTCGCTTATCCCCCCGAGAGGCATAAAGTGCACTAATGCCGCCCCAGGGACTTCCGACAATGTGCATACATTGATAGCCGATCCCCTGAAAATAGCGATTCCATCCACTCTCTCTCTCTCTTTTGAAATCGATATTTACAAGATTTATAAAAAAAAAACGGGTTACTTTTTTCCCAACCAAACCTCGCAGATTACGGCTTAGTATTTTCAAAGATAGGTCTGTTCTGCATTTATTCGAGGCGGACGCAATTATGAGCGGCATTGTGTAAATCAGACGAGGCTTTCCCTTTTATTTACGTGTACATCGTGCACGTAGCACATGCGTGCCGTGTTTTCTCAACAATACCTTGACGTTACACTTCTCCTTTCTCTCAATCAAAACCGCACGGCGAAAAATTACGATTATTCAATTTACACCGCAATAATTGAGCGCGCAGACAATTACGTGGTGTTAATAACTACTACTGATGTTCAAAATACAAGCCAATTTTGCAATGATCTAGGAAAATATCTTTGTAAATAAAGGTTTTTATTTGAGATTTAAAAAAACGCCAGTGTCACGAGCGAGATTCGAACCCACGACCTTCGGCTTGATACACCGCTGCCCTACCAATTGAGTTATCTATCGTGACTTCAATCCAACTTCCCACCTTTTTAATTTTCCCTCCTTTTTGCCATTTTTCAAATGTCGTGTAATCCATTTGATTGTCGGCGACAAATGAAATGGCCCGGAGAGCTTTAGTGAAGTATACTTCATTTTAACTATTTAAATTCACTAGTGTTCGTGGTCCAGTTGACCAATTGATGCGATTCAATTAATTAAGGTTTTTAGTTTAAATAAAAAATGGTGCCCCAGTGGTTCACGATAGCTCAAGTGGTAGAGCAGCGGCGTATCTAGCCGAAGGTCGTGGGTTCGAATCCCGCTCGTGACACTGACTTTTTCATTTCAACTAAAACCTTAATTAATTGAATGATACTAATTTGTCAAGCAGACCACGAAAACTAGCGAATTTAACGAGCTAAAATGAAGTATAATTCATTAAAGCTCACCGTGGCCACTTGATTTATAAATAAATTTGGATGTTTAGTCATATGGATTTTTAGCGAGATTTCACTTTACAAATAAAAATATAAATTATTGTTCTTCTTTGTACGTTAATACTTATAATTATATGAAGGTGTCTGTTTTTCACCGGCAAAATGTATTATGTTGGCCGCGTGCCCAATAACCTTCGCGGATGGTTAGGGAAGGTTAACCTATCCCTAACCTTAAATCCAAAACGCTTGAACAACAGTTTTCCACGATAATCTTTTACTTCAGACTTGGGAAAGTATATCATTTTATTACATCAATTGTTAATTATATGTTATTGTGTATTTATTTGAATTGGTAATAAAATAGGCACTGATGATGGCACCGAAAGGTGCCGAAAGCTCGGTGAACCCAACCTATTTAACCTTCTATTTTCGCTTGACTAATAACCTCTACGAAGAACCCTACATAAATAAATAATTTCATATATATACACACATATATACATATACACAAATATACATATACACACACATATATATACATATGAAATAAATGGTAATTATAATATATATATTTTTATTATACTTGTATAAATTTAAGAAAAGCTGAACCCTCAATTATTACTTTTATTACTTTTACTGCTGGGAAGGTCCAAAAATTTTATAAAATAATATACATTTAATATTAATATCCAACTAAAAAAATAGTAGTATTTGATTAGAATTGATAAAAAGAATCTACCTCCGAGGCCTGGATTGGTAGGGTTCCCAAAACATACTTATTTTTGCCAATTAATGCCAGATTATCAAAAACGTTGAAATAGAAGGTGATTTGAGTGCTAAACTACCACTCATATTTTTCTGAAACTGATTAAAGGAATATGGTCTCGGTCCAGAGTTAAACCCAAGTACTTTACCCCGTCACGCCGCTCGATTTTGTTCCCGTGAATGGAAGTTTGGACGTCGTTTTGTGAAAATTACGGCCTCAGTTTTAGGGGCGTTAATCCAGCGTTTCCAGCGGTGGAAAAAACAGCCCTGCAAATCCCGGTGATGATGTCATTCAATCTTTTCAAAATCGTTTCAAGCCTACAGGATGAACAGTAGATACTTCATCCGCATAAAGCGCGATTTTGCAATTTCTCAGCGAGTGGAGTGGATTTATAAAAAGGAGAAACAAGCTTGACTGTTAGGATTGAACCTTGGGGAACTCCGTCGTCAATTGGGAAAGGTCTGGAAGTTGCATTGTTTGAAAACAAAGGTTTGTTAACTAGGCCATGACAACATTTATAAGGTATCCTAGGACGTTCATTTCAATGAGCCTGTATACAATGCCGTCCTGCCAGACCGAATCAAAGACCTTCTACACATCTAGGAAGACCATCCCAGTGTGTTTTTTGTTGTTGACCATGTTGGTCATATGACCTACTACGGGGAGCTGTTGGTGAAGCTATACTTTGTTTTAACCTATTATATTTAGTGGACCGTTGACCAAATTGGTTCTTTCAATTATTCAATCTTTTTATGAAAAGTTTTGGTTGAAATGAAATAATTGCTAACGACCAACATTTTACAGACGTTAAGTTTAAAGCTGGGTCAAAAAAAATATACTAAAAAAACCGCAAGGTTGTACAACACTGACGTTGTTAAATTGACACGTCTGACAGATCAAAATGACCGGTGCCACCTGGTTACTAAGTATAAAAAATTCAATTTGCAATATTTTCCCGTTTTTTAGGGCAGGTTAGCACATAAAGGTGGTTTACCTTTCATAATTTTTGCCTTTTTCAACGGTGGACAGGACTATCAAAACTTCAAGAAGGACACTGGAGTTAGATGATTGGAAGACCAAAAAGCTATGGGTTTAGTTGGGAATAAACTAGGACTCATCACCCTGCAGATTTAAAAATTAATTCCTAGAATTAAAAAACAACAAAAAACAGGATGATGAAGCGAATTTAAACAAGTTAAAGTACACTTAGTCTGACCTTTATCTATCTCTGGAAATCTCTAAATGTACCTGTAAGCATTAAAGGCATAAAATCCGGCGATAAAAGTCTAAGTGCGTGGTTGAAAACATTTGAACCATATGTTATTGTCGTCCGAGCAGTAATGCCATCCGACGAGCGGGTCCTGTTTGTGTTGTATTAAGTTTATTCGTCATTGTCATTCTTTCGCAATTGGCTCTTAAAAGGTAGACAAGGCGGGATTGTATTGCCGGGGGAATAAGAACTAAAGTGACTGTTAGAGGTAAAAGGGGTGGTCCGGACTAATGGGCTGACACGTGAAAGGGTGGGAAGTGGAGAAGGTAAAACCCGGCTTGTATTACGAGCCGATAGGGCCTAATCAGTTTTCGTCTTAGTCCTTCGTCCACCGGATCGATATGTGATCTTAGTGCGTCTTATCCCGGGACCGGTTTTGTAATTTATGAACAATTTTCTCGCGATCCACTACCGGGGTCGGCAATTGACGAGCAGGGTCATGTACCATTACCATTTCATAACTCGACGGTGCTTTTAACGACGCGCTGAATCGAAACCGAAGAAAAGGTGAAATTCGAGATTTCCCGTCAGCATCAGCATGATATATCTCCTTTGCCAGACAGAAGAATCCAGTTTCGATCTTATCTGGCGACAATGGAATCTATTTCATTCCCTTTATCTTTTAATCCAACGCCATCATTTAAAAAAAAACAACAAAAAAAACAAAGATATAATTTAGTTCCCAATAATTCCAGATAGGGAAAAGTCAGATAGAGAAAAATATCTCCCAATAAAATCAAAAATCTTGAACCCAAAGGTTGCCTCTATCTTTTAACCCAATTTTTGCTATTACGCAACAATGCGACACCTAATTCCATGCAGTATAAAATAATATAAAGAAAAATAATAACGTGTGTAGGGATTGGTGACCGTTAATCGATAATTATTGATATATCGTGAGATGCGGTCTGGTGTGATGTAGGTTTCAGAAAAATATTTTCTTTATCGTTCCAACGTTTCGACCTTTATTGAGATCATCTTCAGAGCCTGTGAATCTAATCATTACTACACACGTTCCTAAAAAGGACTCGACCTCCAGTGCTTAAATATGTTTAAATCTGAATTGTTTTGTGTTAAAATTTATAACTTTATCTATATACTAAGCACAATTGTTAAAAAAATTTAATTGTTAATCTATCAATATAAATCAAAATTTGGTCTAATACTAAAAACCCTTGAAAATGATTTAATAAGTCTTCTTTGATTTATGAATCTGTTTAATTTCTATGTGGTTAAATGTGTGGTGATTGGTGACGGTTAATCGATAATTATTGGAATATCGTTAGATGCGTTCTGGTGTGATGCAGGTTTCAGAAAAACGTTTTCTTTATCGTGCCAACGTTTCGATCTTTATTATGATCATCTTCAGAGCCTGGGATTTACAAACATTTGTCAAATGTAAACAATGTTTGTAAATCCCAGGCCCTGATGATGATCTCAATAAAGATCGAAACGTTGGCACGATGAAGAATATGTTTGTTTTTTTTAACTCTTCCATTATGAACTATTCTTAAATGAAGGGCCCATAAAGTCGATTAAAGTAACCCACTTCATAGATTTAAATTTTAACAAATTAACCGGTATCGGTTCTCCCTCCGGAACTACTATGGATGGGCGGAAAAACAATGTTTAAAAAATTTATGTACAGTTTTATGTCCAATTTAATTTGAGTACATGATTAAAATTATATTTTAAATTCATTTGTTTTCGTGGTCCGCTTAACCAGTTAATATCTTTCAAGTTGATTAAGAATTTTAGTTGAGATAAAAATTTAGTATAACGAGCGGGATTCGAACCCACGATCTTCGGTTAGATACGCCGCTGCTCTACCACTTGAGCTAACGTGACCTCGATCCACTCGGACACCAACCTCCCATTCAACCGTACCTTTTGAATTTTACCTACTTTTTGCCATTTTTCTGTATATAATCTATTTGATTCTCTTTCGTGCATTATACTTCATTAAATTCATTAGTTTTTGGTTGATCGAAGTCACGCTAGCTCAAGTGGTAGAGCAGCGGCGCATCTAAGAGAAGGTCATGGGTTCGAATCCCGCTCGTGACAGTGATTTTTCATCTCAACTAGAAACCTGAATTGATTGAATTATATTTTAAAATGGATCGATTGTTCGCCTCTTGTCGAATCAAAGTGGGTAAAATCATATATAATGTAAAAACCAATAGTCCATTTAAAATGGCGAATTAAAGCAAAACCTAAATAAAAACACTAATTAAACTTGTAAAATACCAAAATCGTTCACAATAAAAAACCTGTTTTCTCGAAAAAATTAAAAAAAAAAAAGAAATGCTTTATTAAAGGCATAGTGAAACTGTCTGTAAATAAATCATCCTTATTCAGCGTCGTATACAATGAATATGATTGGTCCGCGGCTGTTGCCAGGAGAAACACGCGCGTACGTATTTCCTCTTGTAGTAACTGAAATATCTTGACATTCCACAGCTCACCCGACTGTCAGCCGAGATCGAATGTTTTCCGCAAAGTTTCACGTACGGAAACCTAAGTCACTGGAGTACAAAGTAACTTCAGATACCTACGTAATTTCATTTGTTAAGTTAGACTGTGTAAGGGTTTTGATCAAATAGGGTGTCCTAGTTTGCTAAGTCGATGTCGAGATTAAACAGCGAAAAAAACACATTTTAGATATCAAAAATTAAAAAAAAAAATATATTGCCAAAACTGCTCAAATTTTTTAAAAATAGTTTACAAGTATTTCATTTATACCCGTACAAAATACACATTGAGCAAATAGTTTTGTGATAAACAAATCTGACAGACCTGTCAGACCAGGAGGGAGTGGGGCGAGAAACCAACCAGTCCTGGAACTCTCTTTTATTTAATTGGGGTGGGTTAAATTTAATTAGGTAGTTTAGATAGAAGGTCACGAGGCCATTGTAATTTTAAACGGCGCGGATGATTGTAAGGGTGAGCGTGGAGGAAAGGGTTGGAGTGAAAAGCGAAGAAGCGTGTTCCGATAAGATCTTTCACGAAAGGGATTTGAACATCTTTATGGATCGTTTCATTCGTGACAGCAGGAAGCATTGAAGATACGGCGGAGAACTGTAGCGTGAAAAGATTGAATTCGTTGGATGTTGAATGATTTGCTCACAGCTTGACTCCGTAAGTCCAATAGGCCTGATGAGTGTTTTGTATGCGGTTAGTTTGTTATGTATGCTCAAGTGTTGATTTTGGTCCAAATAGGTGTTAGAGCAGTCTATATCATTTGTTAAGTTCTTGCCGTTTTAAATTGGTAAGTGGGCTCCATGTAAGTCTACTATCTAAGAAAAACCCAAGGTAGCGTAATTGGTTCGATGGAGGTATCTTGTTAATGTATACTGATGGACCAGTTTGACGTTTGAGCGTAAATGTAATTTGTCGAGTTTTTGCTCGTTCAACCAAGACCGCCGCAGATAGCACCAGAATTTAGTAAGGTTCCGGTGTTAGTGGAGTGCTTTTGTTGCTTGGATAGTTGCTGGGATAGATGATAGATTGCGGCGTGATCTGCGTAGGTTGTGAGTATTTTGGACGAGTGGGTATGTCAGAAGTAGAGGATTGGTCCTTCCTTGTGGAACGCCAGCTCTGATTGGCGTGATAGGTGAAAAACCGGTGCCGATTTTTTCTTGAAACCATCGAGACGAGAGGAAGGATATCTATAACTTATAAAGGTGGCCAGGGTGCCATACTTAGTCAAATGCTTCCATAACTACCAGAAATACGGTTGAGCAGTGCTGTTTGTTTTCTAGAACCGAGCAAATAGTGTCGACTGCTCACTTGAAGCACTGCTGAACAGTGGAATGGGGAGGTCGAAATCGAATTGATGGCTAGGATTTAGGTTTTCAAAGTCGAGTATGGGAATTAGTCTCTTAACAAGGAGACGTTTGAAGTTTTTGAATAAAATAAGACGGAGACTTATTGGTCTATAAGAGGATGTACCACTGGGTGAGCAAAAAGTAAAAGCCATAAATAAAATGTTGACTAAATCTTTGCGATTTTTCCCCCCTTCAGTGTAGGGACACCGACCCTAACAAAAAGAAGAAAAGGATTAACGATTCGTTAGCAGCTTGCCCGGATGTGCGACCGTGCAATTTATAGGTTGGATGGGGGTGCATCTCCCCCAGGGGGCCGTTAGGACACTGTAACTTATGTAGAACGTTGTTAGCGCCCAGAACTACGACTTGGGATTTCTTCGAAGAATTCTCCCAATAGTGTGAACGAAATTCGGTTTAAAGACTAACTAAAGAAGGGAAAATTATGATTAGATATGATGCAAAATGTAGTCACTTTGCTGTCCGTTAGGGCGTAGGTAATTAACATGGCGGCCATGAATTGAACAGCTGTTTTTAGATTACGCGTATTTTCATTCTTAAATACTCATTAATTAAATCAGTCCAATACATTTCTTTTGTTAATTTCAGACCGATCCTTATACTGTTATTCCTAAGATATACATCTTCTACCCTTTAAAGTTGTAGAATGTTAGACGTTCCGGTATAGGTTAGGTATGTCGGCAATTTCTCTTTTTTATTAACTTTCGGCATGTTACAATTTAACCCAAAATAGAAACCAAAACAAAGAACAATAAGCCTTCAAGGACTGTTATAGCTTTATTTTTGCTTGCTTTTATTGTGGAAAAATTTACGTTTAACACGCTAAGAAAAAATAGGGGCGTTCATGATCTTACTAATCATTTCTCTATTCCAATTAACATATTAAAACCATCATGTATACCCCTACTACCTTATTTACAGTCGAAGCGAAGTTGGAGCAATTTATCGTCCTGGTATTATCAAAAGGACTATATAGACTGTAATGACGGGTATTAGGGGGAGTTTTCCGAGTTATTTATCGAACAAATTCCCCAGGGGTGTGAGAATCACGCCTTTCCCTGGAAGCATTTCAAGGTTTTAAGACGTTGGGCTTGACGAGGAGAGCAAAACCATTCAGTGCTGTTTGTTGTTTAGGCCTGTAATCGGACGTAGGATCGTTTTGTGTACAAAATATTCTGATTACATTGTCAATAATGTCGGTCGTTTACTTAACTTGCGGTTTTATCACGGTGATCATACGATTTTGATGTGGTGTAATGTACTGTCAAATAAAGTGCTCTTGCCCAATGGTGCTTTCTTATTATAGTTACATTTTATTTATGCGTTTTATGGTGAGGTTATGTGGAATGCCTGTATCAAAATCTTTTGAAGATCGTCTATTGATAGAGAACAGGCCCCTATAGAGATAACGGTCCTTAAGTCGTGCGCTGTACCCTGTGATTAGCGGAAACAGACGGTGGCGTTTCATTAGGGGGGCCGATGAAAGATCGAAATTCCTCCAGGGCCGATTTGAAACTGCGATCCACCGTTAAACGAGCCCGAGTGATCCCGAGAAACGACAATTTCCTCCCGATCCTTTTCCGCTCGAACATTTTTCCCAATATCAGTTCCGAACGGGAGGGTCCGAAGGCAGTCTCTTTATTCGATAACGGGGACGAGATGAGTCTAAATAGCCCGAAAGCACAATAAAGCCCAATACAGAAGGCAATCCGGTCGTTAGGCAATCTCTTGATCTCCGAGGAAGGAAGACAGAGGAACACACCCCCTATCTAATCTGGTTTTCCAAGGGGGACAACATTACACAATAGCCTTCGGCCAATTAAAAAAAAAATCGTTACATTCTCTTTTAAAACCTTCCGCGGGACCAGATGCCTTTTGACAACCCCTAAGAAAAAAGAAGGGTTCATAAATATTTAGCGAGTCGATTGTCAGTCTCGAAGCCCTAATCAAAAGACACTTCTTCTAATTACTACCCTTCTTCTTGTGACACTGATCCAGCCTTTTAACATGAATATTTAAATACAAACTCATTACCTGAAAGACTTTAAACAGGATGTGCAAAGGAAAATGATAAAACTGTAAAGATGAAGTATGATTGGATTAACTAGGTTATTCCCTTGGAATGGGACATTTACTGTACTGTTCTTGGGGCCTCACCAACCGATTCTTCCAAGTCATCGAAGGCTCCCTCTCTGCATATTTCCCTATACATGATGGTGTTCCTCAGGGTGCAGTTCTGGCTCCCATACTCTACCAGGTGTTCACAGCTAAAATGCTATCACACACCGAAACTGCCACATTTGCAAGCAATACAGCAATTCTATCTAGCAACTCCAACCTTGTCGTTTCCACTCGAAACCTCCTACACCGCGTACGAGGTTTCCACTCGAAACCTCCTACACCGGGTACGAGGTTTCCACTCGAAACCTCCTACACCGCGTACGACTAAGTCTTCGGGTAAAATGAAAAAGATTAACACAGGCAAATCCACCCACAATACCCTTCACTCTCCGTAGAAAGATCTCCCCTTCTGTTTTCTTAAATAATATTCCCCTACCAACTGCGGATAAAGTGCGGTAGTGCATAATACCGCGGACTGTACATCGCCTGGAGTGGAATCCACACTTGGTAACGTCCGGAGGTTATGATACGATGTACAGTTCTTGCACGACTTCTTGAAAAATGTTCTAATTTACCTCTCCAAAATAAAAGGCTGCTTTACAACGTAGTTAAGTAGTATGGATGTACGGACTGGAAGTGTGGGGTTCACCAAACATCCACCGCACTCAAACTGCGCAGTCCTTAATACTACGAAAAATGCTCCATTTTAACTATTTCGTAGAGATTGCTTTTCCTTTTTCGGGCTTTCGAATTTCTTTTGCTGAACCAGCATTGGTTTTCTTCGGTATAGGAGCCTTAGTTGTAGTTGGAAGCTTCTTGATCATCTTTACATTCAATTTAGCCGGAGATTTCACAGCTGGGGTCTTCTTAGCTATTTCCTTCTTCTTGCTGTCGATCTCTGCGGGTTTGAAAGAACCAGAAGCGCCGTTGCCCTTCCTCTGGAACAAGGATCCCGAAGAGACGGCGTTCCTGGTGTATTTCCGTATAAACGGTGAGAGTTTCTCGGCGTCGACTGACGAGTTATAAGTTGACGAGATGTACTTCTTGATGGGTTGGAATGAAGGCCACGTTCTTTCAACTGTTGCATGGCGGTGTTTACCATCTGCGCAGTTGGAGGATGAGACGGTTTGTCGTTTTTCTTGGTCTTCCCCTTGATGGGTTTCATCTTTTCTTGCTGTGTCGGTGCTATCGTCAAAACCGCATTGCCAGTTTTAAAACTTTTTACATATCCTTTTCGAACGAGATGAAAGTTCTGTAAATTTAGTAAAAACCTCCCAACTAACGTAAATCAGATCATCAGAAACCTCGCATCCCGACGAATCCCCTCAAACCCTACCGACTGAAGAGTCAATGGCCGCTAGATCTCCTAGGAAGCGACTGTGATGACAGTGAAAGTGGTAATGGCACAGGTATCAATTAAACAGACAATATTATAGTAACATTGGTGTAATACCATTGGACAAAATTGGCAATAATTATGGTGAAAGTGGTCAAGTTCGATATTAAAAGCGAGTGTGATAACTTACTAGTGTCAACCCTGGTTTTCTCACTTAAATACTTAACCATTGATATAAAAACACATTAATTGACCATTGTTTTATCGGATTAATCAGTGGGAGTGACAAACGATTTCAGTAAAACATAGTCAATATTAATTTGTAATGTGGGAGTTCCTGATCATTTTGACCTGCCTAACCTCGCTGAGTCGGTACGTCTGACGCGTTCGGCATCTCGCCCTCTTCAGTCTTCGGTGAGAGTGCAGCTCCAGTGTCGTAGTAACCAAGTAAAAATTGACTAAAATGATCGGTAACGTTCAAATAGGCTGATAACCCCGCAAGTATATATAGAAATCTGAAAATTACTAATAATTTGGAAGGAATCCCTGTTTTGAAATATATTCTAGAATCCTCCAACTGTTTATAACATTTCTTGGAGTTCATATTGTATGCTTAGTACGAATAATAATTCAAATTAATGGCACTTTTTATCTATGGTTTCGGTTGGGATGAAAAAGCTAGCGTCACCAGCGGGATTCGAGCTTCCACTTGACTATTGAGCCGAAGGTCGTGGGTTCGAATCCCGCTCGTGACACTAGCTTTTTCATCTCAACCAAAACATTACATAAAAAGC